>RJWT010056012.1:0-10091 GCA_004365215.1 Cuniculus paca
GTCATAAAAACAATGAAATATTATTCATCCGTAAAAAGGAAAAAAACTGTCATTTACAACATTGGTGGAAGTGGGAAATTTTACATTAAGTTAAATAAGATAAAAATTGAAAGACAAATGTCATATATTTAGAAGCTAAAGAAAACAGATTTCACAAAAGTGAATAGAAGAATAGTATTTACTAGAGGATAAGAAGGGCAAAGATGATAGAGATTGAGTAATGGATGCCAAAATGCAGTTAGACAGAGGAGTAAATTGTAGTGTTCTGCAACATAGGACAGTGAGTGTAGTTTATAACAACTTACATATTTAATGAAGAATAAATAGGAGATTTCAAAGGTTTCCAACACAAAGAAATCATACATGTTAAAAAAAGATAAAAAGGCTAATTGCCTCTAACAATTTGATTGTTACAAATAAGTGTACTATATATAAATACTTATAATTATCTTGTATCAATTAAAATTTTAAGAAATTTAAAATGAATAAATGTATCTCAATTAATATATTCACCTCCTGTTAGTAATTTCCAGTATGTGGTTATTTGGAATAAAGCCACTTGAACTTTATTCAACAAGCCTTTTGTGCACATAACTTTTCATTTCTCTATAATTCTTCATTAGGATCAGAGTGTAGTTATGTTTTTAACTTCATTAAGCATCCTCTAACAATTTTTCAAAGAGATTGTGTACAGTCTTACCTTTTAGTCATTATTGCAGAAACATTTTATTTCTTCCACCAGCACATTTTATCATCAGTCTTTTTTAATTTTTATCAGTTATAGTGAATATGACATGGGCTTTTTTGTGCTTTGAGTTATTTCATTCTGATTTCTAATCATGTTGAATATCCTTTATGAGCTAATAGACCACTTGTATATTTCTGTTCATGAAGTATATTTTCAATGATTTGACCACATTTCATAATTTTATTTAGCATTTTATAGCTAGATAATCATTCCTCCTTATGTTGGAAGAATCCTTTACCAGATAGGCACAGTAAATACTGTGTCTCAGAATATGAATCATTGTATCTTTTGGTGGGGGAGGGAGTCTCAAAGCCATATCAGCAAAGAAGTCTTCCAGCCTGGGTTACTAGTTAGTATTGACTTGCTAGAGCCACTCAATGTCCTTGTATTATTAGTGTCTTTTTAAAAGCAGAACTGTTAAATGTTGATGACATTCATTTTATTTTTTGTGGGTAGTATGAGCATGATATGTGCATATATTTTCCTTTTATGCTTAGCTTTTTATATTTCTTTAAAAATGTGTACTATCTGGTGGTCATGGAAGCATTTTCTTCTGTTCTCTTTCAGAGATTTTGTAATTTAATTTTTACATGTAGGGCTTGATGTAAAAATTAATTTCATTTATGGTATTAGATGAGTGTTAAGGTACAGTATATGTTTTTACATACATTCTTGTAGTTGTTTTGGTACTGTATTTTGCGTTAAAATATCCTTTCCCAGTTGAATTACTTTAAAAATATTTTAAAAAATTAATTGTCCTACTATGTATTGGTTATTTCTAGATCATTTATTTTGTTATATTTATCTATTCCTCTATATTTAAATCAGTATTACATAACTTGAAAATTGTAATTTATACACTCTTGAGGACAAGTTGTGTGATTCTTTCAACTTTTGCCTTTTTAAAAGAGTTTTGACTCTTCTAGATTCTTAAAGTCTTCTTATAAATTGAGTCAGTTATCAATTTCTAAAACCAAAAATTCTTCCTGAGAATTTCTGTAGAGTTTGTATTGAAATTATAAACAAATTTAAGTAGCACTACTTGCTGAGTTATATTCTTCCTAAATCTTGTCTAATATTCAGTTACTATTGAATATGATCTCAAACTTAATATGTTGGTGTGTGCCTGTAATCTCAGAACTCAGGAGGCTGAGCCAGAAAGTTTTCCATGAGTTTGAGACTATCCCGAACTACATAGTGAGGCCCAGTCTTGAACATCAAAAAAGAAGAAAAAGATGTTTTTACTTGAAAAAGAGTCATTGCAGATAAAATTATTTAATATGAGCTCACATTTTCCTAAAATGGACTCCTAATTCAATGTGATTGGATGATCGATGTCTTTCTTCAAGGAGAATTTGAATACAGACTCATGAATAGAATATCACATAAACACAAAAGAAAAATTAGAGTGATACATGTACAAGCCAAAGAACACAAAAGATTGCAGATGAGCCAGCATAGTCCAGGAGAAAAGCAGAAGGAATTTTTTTTTCACAGATAACAGAAGGAGTCTTGATGTCCAGCTCCCAAATCTGTGAAAGAACAAAATGTTGTTGGTAAGCCCATCCAGTTTCTGGTACTTTATTGTGGCAGCTTTTTAAAACAAATGTAAGGAAAAAAGACATTTTAAAATATGGAGTCTTTGAATCCATATACCTGGAATTGTCATCCCATTTACTTAGATTTTAGTTACTGTTATAGTTGGTGTCCAAATGCCCCCCATCCCACAACCTTATGCAGTACTAGCTTTATTCAGAGGTTGCTGAAATCTAGATTGTGTGATACTGAGATTAAAGGTATGTGATTAGTAAATCAGTCCACTGATTGATTTGTCATAGTTCTGGCTAGGATTAAGAATGCAAATGTTATGCTATCCTAGGGTGGGTAGCCTGTATACAATATGAAGGACAGGAAGAGTTTTATTTCTCCCTTATTGCTTTCTCTGTCTTCAGCTGCCATAAAATGTTGCCCATCCCCCAGACATGTGCCACCTTGAAGCCAGCTGATTATGGACTGAGACCTCTACAAATTGTGAGTTAAATAAACTTTTCCTCTTTTAACTTTGGTTGTCAACTATTTTATCTCAGCAACAAGAAAAAAGAGACTAGGACAATTACTCTCTAAAACACTGTAGTTTTCACTGCAGAAATGCTACACATCTTTCACTAAGTTCATTAATATTTTTTGTTTATTGAGAAATTGGAAATCATAATTTTAAAGTTATTTTCTAATGATCTGTTCATAAAATACAATAATTCATTTAATCTTTGTATATTGATCATGTGCCCTGTCACCTTATTTCATTTATTAGTTTAAACAGTTTTATTTCAGAAATGCAAGCCTTTATTCTGCTTCTTGCAATGTTTTCCCGACTGAGATTTCCAGTTGACTGTTAACTGAAAGAGAAAGGAATGACTTTCATTTTCCTTCTTTTTCATCTTGAGTAGCCATATAATATATAATACATAATATATGTTTTTTGTTATAGCTTTTTCTTAGGTGCTCTTCAAATTGAAGAATTTCTGTTTTATTGTTAAGAGGTTTTATCATGGATGGATGTTAAAGTTAGCCAAATACTTTTCTTTTTACTTATCTGATTCTCTCCTTAGCCTACTCACTAACTTAATTGACAAGTGTATGTAAAATGAATTTTATTAAATAATATTATTTTCCACTTTAACTGAACCAGTTAACTTCTTTTTATTTCTCTTTCTAAAAACACTTTTTAAGTGATCATTTCTAATCTCAGTCCTCAAAATTAATGGTTATATACACACCTCTTACATGACAAAGATGACAATACTATGTTAATTCGTGTACTTGATACATTATACTGAGTCAAGCTTCAATAAGTTTAATTACCACAACCATAATATCATTAAATCTGTAATGTAATCTACTGTTGCTTATATAAAAAATTAAATGGTGGTACATGACATTTAGAGATATTAACTTTTGATAATGTCACATTATTAATAAATCCATTATAAGCCTGTCCATAATTTGAGATATTTGACCTTAGTAATTAAATATGGTAGTCATATTAAAAAAGAAACTTTTGAAATTTGAAATTTCTCAGAGGGACTGACTGAGATATCACAAGATTTAATCATCTGTTATGCTTTGTCCCAAATAAATCATCGAGACTGTCTTTCTACTTCAAATCTGCTTAATCAGAAAGTCTAAAATTCTCAAACCCATGGTCATTAACTGAAAAAATTCTTAGCCTGGATAAAGAAAGCATGACATCTTTTCTCCTACTTGATACTTTTCAAGAAAGTGTTTAAACAGTATTTATAACATTATGTCTCAGGAAAATTAGCGTAACTTCTTTTGAACATGATTAATTTTCTGGTGCTTAAAAAAAATTGACCACTGATTTTGCTAATGTATATGCTTTTCTCCAGTCAGAACAAAACCAGAACATTTGTATTTGCTGTCAAAGTAGATAATTAAATAGTTGCTGAACTCCACCATAAGTGTGGTATTTACTGTGTGTGCTGTCTAGATTACTTTCAAAAGTCTGGAGTTTATTCCTCAAGTTGTTTGTGGTCCTTTTCCTCAGGAAGGAAAATGTCTCACCCCTATTTATATCCTCAGGAAGGAAAATGGCTCACCCCTATTTATATCCTCTCCTCAGAGAGAGCTCACAATCAGTAAATAACAGGTAAATATGGAGATGCAGAGGCATGGCTGAATTGCCTTAAGGACAGCTCTGCGGGATGGTTCAGTTCCAGGTTTTCACAGATCTCCTGAGGTGTCTATAGAAATACAATCAAAGTCCAACACTTCTCTCTGCCTAGTCTTGCCTCTCTTACCTGTTAGTGGTGCTGCTCCAGAGTTCTTCCCAATAAATTCCCTGCAGGAAATTACCAGGTCACAACTTCTTTCTTAGGGACTTCAACCTAAGGTAATGTCTCACTGTCTTATTTTTCATGGGCATTTTACTTCTAGAAAGTTAAAAGAAAAGAAATATTTCCTTGAATCCTCTATTTACTAATTAAGCCTCCTAAATCCTCCTCATTATTTTAGTGCTAGTTCAGAAAAACTTTCTTAAGAGACCCTACCTGATCTTCCCTACTCAGGATAAGCATTTATTTTATTTGGTATTAGTCCATTGTGTATTTCTATAACAAAATACCTGAAGCTGCATATTTTATAAATAGTTTACCTGCCTTAAAATCTTGGTAGCTGTAAGATGCAAACAGTGTGGCACCTGTGTCTTCTGCAGCTCAGCTTGGCTGTATCACAACACGGTGGAAAAGGAAACAGCCATGTGCAGAACAGATCATGTGAGTTGGCCTTCCTTCATGGTACTTTGCTCTTGTGATTACTAATTCCTTTGAGGACATTTCAGCTGTTGAGATCAACTTTAATCCTCCATGAGGATGGACTTGCCATGACCTAATTACCTTCCTCTTAAAGAGTAGACTCTTTATCTTAAAGGTTTCTCCCAAATATCTCCTCCTGCAGGACCAGGATGAACTTTTAGAGGACAAAATATCTAAACTCAACAGTTCCATTCTGTTCATGACTGCCTTCAAGCACTTAATTCCTGTGGTAAATTATTATTAGAAAAAAATGTACCAAATTGTATTTGTAAGAATTCTAGAGGTGTTAGACATGTAGAAATAGCTAAGAGTACTTAAGAAGTAGGGATAGCTTAGCAGGATTGGTCTCATGAGAAGATAAAGCAAAGAAAAGTTATTCACTGTCCAGGGTGCTGTATGTGGCTGGTGGAAAAATGAAACTAGGACCTCACTTGCAGATTAAAGTCTTTGTCCCTAGGTGTAATTTTTGGCAATTTCTTTTTTCCTGTTTGTTGTGTGCTAGGATATCTAGTGACAGTGATTCACTAGGCCAAGCCTTCTGTCTTGGTCACTTTTCTCTCTTTACTGAGACAAAATTCCTAACACCCAAATTTAAGGAAGGAAAGGTTTATATAGCTCACAGTTTGTAGAGGTTTTAGTCCATAATCAGCTGTATCCAAGGCAGGGTGGTATGGTGAAAGGCAACAGCTCAAGGTGGCAGAAGACAGCAAAAGCAAAAAGAGCCAAAAGGGAAGAAGAAGCTTCTTTTCCTCTTTCATATTGTAAGCAGGCTACCTATCCTCTGGTGGGTGTGGCACTCACACCATCTTCTTACCCTCCTCTTGCACAGGCTCAGGATATTTACGAAGTGAGGATATTGGCCTCTGCTGAGTCACTTGGTTAAACTTCTAAACTTCTCAAGTTGACACAATGAACAACATCCTAGAGCAGTAAGGGCATGTCCTCTACACACTAGGTTGTAGAACTGCTGAGTTACTTAGCTAATCTTCTAAACTTCTCAGATTGACACAATGTATTAAACATTACACTTCCCTTAGTTTTACCAGATTGCAATCACATTGGCTTCTAAAATAATGTTTATGTCTATGTGTGATGTGTGTCCTCTTCAGCATCTTGCAAAGTATGTCAACCATGAGCCATAAGCAAAGAAAAAGGTAATCACTTAATTATGTTACAGTCATAGTAAGTACAAAAGCAAGTCTTCTGTGTCATAAGGGAATACAGGATTTACCTGCCATATTTCATCATAGATAAATTCAAATTTTTAGTGGGCAATATTAACCATGTCAAAGGGCACTGTCAAGGGAAACTACAGGGGAATATAAATCAATCCATGAGGTGCTTTGAAATAATATAAGAATATTTAATGAATGCTAACACAGTATTTCTAAATTATTTACATACATGAACACATTTAAATATTATAGCAAATCCATGAAACACAAATATATTACTATCCACATTTCACAAGTTAGGAAATTGAGGCCCACAGAGAATAGGTAAACCATATTAAAATAATATAGATCATCATATTCCCTTTTGTTATAACTACAGTAGTATGATTTGGGCTTCAGGATATAATCTTAGTGAAATATTTACTCATAACTAGGTGTGCATAATTCTGAGCTCAAGTGTTTAAAGTGCCTCAACTTCAACCCAATCCTTTATAAAGCTACTGCTATGATCTGACTGAGAAAATTTACATGTTGAAATTTCATGCTTAAGGTGATAGAATTATTAAGCGGGGCATTTGGAGACATTATTATATTATAAAGGTGAAACTGGCATGTGTGGAATTAGTGTCTTTATATAAGAAACTCAGGGAGCAGTCCTGCACTTTCTATAGTGTGAAACATAGAAGCAAGGTGTCATCTGTGAAGTGTGTCTTTATCTCCCACAGAATCTGGAAATGTCTCACTCTTAGGATTTGCCCCCAGTATTATGAGTTGGAAATTTCTTTTATTCCTAAGTTTATCATGTCTTGGTATAAATAGACTAAGATGCCAACTTTCCACTCATCTTTCTTCATTTTTTCCAAGGGAATTATATCAGAAACAGAAGTTTATATCTCTCTGGATTACACTATCATAAAACTCAACTAAGAAATTATTATATTTGCTCAATAGTTGTACTTTATTAAAGAATACAAAATTTATTCTTAATAAGTATCCAAATCTTTTTTGGGAAAATCAATTTTTGCTGGTGGCTGAGTATTTTTACACATGGTATTATTATTACTATAAACTATAATAAATCAAAAATATTGACAAATAACTGTTATATTTTAGTATATTTTAAACTTATATAAAAACCCAAAATATTCACTCATGAAATTCTTTCTTTTAGTACAAAATGCCACTCTCTAAACATGAGTAGAATACTTATTGGAAGTAGAGATAGCTTCCAACAATGAAAAGAAATTATACTTATCTGTGAAAACAGACAAACAAAAAGAAATTTTAGTGACTGAATCTACAAAGAATGCTATAAAATGGCAATAGTTAGCTAACAAATACAGTGATGCATAATGTATCACAAGAATCAATAAAATGATATTCCTGGAATTATGACTCTCCTGTGTTGTATAAATGCCTGTTAGCCAGTTGTTTCATGAAAGAAAATAAGAACTGTAAAAAAGAAATATAGCAGAAATGCTTGATTTCAAGAAACAATGCTATAAAAGTGATAGAGACCAACTTAGCAATATCCCCACAGCCTTTGAGAATGACATAGTTTAAAAGATGCTCTATAAACCTTATCCTTTACTGTAGGTATTTGGATAGAATCCTCAGAATTGAAAATACAGTAATCTATGGCCTCTTAGCTACATGCTGGCTGCTTATCACAACTTAACAGAAGGTGAGATGAAGCCTGTCAAGAAGAAAATATGGAGCATTTCAGTGGCAAATCCACTAAGCCTAGACTGCATACAATTATTTGATAAATTTAAAATAGACAAGATTGTCAGAATTATTTCCCAGAGAAGGCATTGCTGAATGACACAGAATTGATGTGTTGCAGAAATAGCTGATAAGGGACTAAACTGAAGCCAACACTAATCAAATTCCAGACTCTAATATCCCAAGGGAGTTCACACTCTTCCAACCAGGGGCACAGACTACAGCCAATTCCATCAGAATCATTATAACAATATGTTTACATGGGAAAGCGAGTCTACTCTCAGTTATCACAAGTGTAAATGATAAATTCCAAACTTCTCTTCTTCAACAGGCCCTTTTAAACATCCTTAGTAAGTTTAAAATTGAAATCCAAAGAAACCATACACTAGAACATGTTCACAATGCCAAGGAAGTATTATCTTGCCCTTGGTATTTGGAAATTTAAGCAATTTTATTTATAACCCTAGTTATCTCTAGTTGGGATAAACTGTAAAACAACTGAGTGTATTGGGGCTGTTTTCGTGGAGTAGACTTCTGCTAGACTTCCCAGGAGACCAAGATGAGCATTTATTTTGTGCATGAATTTTAAGGACATGCTCCCAGTAAAATTTCGTGAGGAAGTGGTAGAAGCAGGAACTAAGATTGACCAAGCAAGGGTGTGACCTCAGACAAAATTCTATGCAGGGTAGCTCTGGCCTGACCCATGAAGAAACTCTGCAATCTAAGCTACACCTGAGTTGTTCTTATCGGATAAACTCAAAAGAGTATTCAAGCATCAGCTTGATTACAGGCTAAAAACTTCTCCAAGAAGTTATAGACTCTGAGGCATTTTCAGCTGTGTGTCTTGGGGTAAACAGGCTCCATTGTCCTGGGGTAAACTTCTGGCAAAGAGTTACAAGTTTTGGTTGTCAGAAGATAAAGAACACCAAGGTAAGAGTAAGAAAAAAGGGTTAAAATGGAAACAGTATAAGGCTAAATATCATTTTTCACTCAAGACCATCTCTTAAGGATGATTTTAGAGCACAATTAATTTTAATACTTTGTTAGCATTATTAGTAACATATTGACTCAAGGATAAGGGGAGGGTGTAGAAAGTAAAACTCCAGAGAGGAAATACCAACAGGCAATACTGTCTGAGCAGACATTAGATTAGAGGAACGATTTGAGAAGGGTTTTTGCAAACAGAGACACATAGTATTACATCAAACTGAAAACATTTTGCACAGAAAAGAAAGCAGTAGAGTGAAGAGACAACTCACAGAATGGGAGAAAGTTTTGCAAATGCACCAAGGGATTAATTTTTAGAACACACTACATAAGGAACTCAAACAACAGCACAAAAAACTCTCCCAAATAATCCAATATAAAATGAATGATTAACCTGAAAAGAAATTTCTCAAAAGAGGATATAGAAATGACCATATAATATATGAAAAGGAAAAAAACTCAACATCATTAGCTACAGGGGAAATACCAATGAAACTATCTCACATGATGTAAACTGGCTTTTTTCAAAAAAATAAAATTGGCAAGGATGTGGAGAAAGGGAAACAGAGATATAGTGTTGGTGAAAATATAAATTAGTGGATCCATTTTGGAAAACATTTTGAAACTTCCTCACAAAGCTATGAAGTGATTTAATATGTGATCCAGCAATTCCACTACCAGGTATATTGTCAAAGGAATAGAAATAGGTGTGTTGAAAGAGTTAGCATGTTCACTAGCATGTTTATTGCACCACTATAGACGAGAGCCAAGAATGGAAGAAACCTTAAGTATGCCTCAACTGGAAAATGGATTAAAGAGATGTGGTACAAAAATGGAATTTTTTCAGTGATAAAGAAGACTGAAATTATACCATATAAACAATGTAAATGGAACCAGAGTGCTTTATGTTAAGTGAAACAAGTCAAGAAGAGAAAAATAGATATCACATATATAGGTGATATGTCAAAAATGTTGATCTCAAATAGAGAATGAAATAGTGGCTGCCAGAGCCTGACAAGTGTGGAGGGATGATGGAGAAGAAATGTTTAAGGGGCCAGGGCTGCAGATGGATGAAAGAAATAGCTTCTAATTTTTTTTTTCAGCACTGGGGATTGAACTCACAAC
>RJWT010056013.1:0-10084 GCA_004365215.1 Cuniculus paca
GGGGTTATACTGCTGACTCATAGGCAATACATGCTGACTCAAAGAAAGGCTAGCAAAGTCAGACATTCTTTACCTTCTAACACAAAAGAATTAGGGGATATCACACTGAATTCCTCTTTCATTGATGGCTAAGAGGGATGGTTTAAATTCTGCATTCATTCAGCAGACATCAGTGCAGACATGCATCCATGAGAAGATCCACCCATCGTTTACTCTTTTGGACACGTGGTTGAGCAGCACTGTGGGGAAGACCAGCAGTTACTGCAGAGTACTGGTCTTTCCTTGTTGACTGAGAACTCTGTGGAAAGCAGAACTTTCTGATGACACTGGTTCCCATAGTAACAAAGAAACAGAACATTACTCCTTCATGATGGATGTGCTTGAGATGCAGAGACAGACACTGGTACTTTGAAATTCTACAGTGATAGGTGCTTAAGCTTGGTGTCAGTCTCCTTCTTGCTGCTCTGGATGTGGAGGGTCTGTGTTTGGTGGTCTTTAAGAGTTCTCAGTGGCCGTGCATTTCATGTCTGTGTAAGTGACTGGTGACTAGTAAGGGTGATTCCATAATAGCTTATGTCACCTCAGGCAGCTCATGATTCTCTGGTGGCCACAGATTAGGGGACTTGTAGATGAGGATCTGAAAGTGGGGCTTGACTAATACAAGAGCATCAATATCTCTCCTAAATCAGTATATTTCCCTAGTTCTGTTAATGCCATCGGACTTCTCACCTTACAAAGATTGGCGAAAATATATATCTGGTTAGTTCTTATTGTATTCCTCAAGAAAGAAAGAAATGAAAACACAAAATGATTCTGAGACTAGATGGAAATGATTGATTTCTTGAGTTTGGTATGCCTTGCTTTTGCTGAACTCTTTGTAGTTTTACTAGGTGAATGCAGGCATTATTGGATTTAGGGCAGAATTTTGGCCTTGGTTCCCATTAGAGACACACATGACCAAGCTCCAGGACACTACTTAGTGACAGTTGGCACATAAGCTGCACTATAATTCTGTGCCTGTATTACTCCCAGTGAAATTGTTTCATCTATGTTAGAAAAGGTGTATGTATCCACAGAACGGGGTCACTCTGCATCCACTGTAACCCTCTTATGAGAAGTTTCGGTTGCTCTCATTGTCCTCTACTTTACTACATCCAGACCTCATGAAACCTTTAAACAACATATATCATGACAACCATTTTTCCAGGGAATATTCAACCTGTTTCTGCAAGTTGTGACAATGATGCACGTCATGATGTGATAAGGATATTGAATTCAGCTTAAGTGAGATAGTTGAAAACTATGTGTCTCATTTGTTGTGCATTCATCATTCCATCACCTCCACAAGGCCTTTTGTTTGCTGTTCATAGTCTCTTACCATATCACTTCAGAGGAAGTGATCTGCACCCGAGCATATGGAAATCACCTGTTGGAAAACTATGAATGACTCTTAGAGTCAGTAGGTTATTTGAAATATAAGCACGATGACAAATACTAAATGTGATTGTCTTATGTATACTTATCACTCATTGCCTTGACTCAGATGTACAAATTTAAAGTACTTCCTTTGTTGCACGTGTATGGAACATTAGTATTTACAATGCTTGTCAAACGCACAAAGAGGCAGAAGATAAATTCTTAAATGTAGTGGATGCAATTTACTTTCCAGAAAGTATATGTTGAGAGATTACATATTTTATACATGCACTCTGCACACGGTCAGAGTTTCAGCATGTTTGCATGAATATTCTTGTATGAATGTGAGTAGCATGTGCTCTTTTGAATTTTAACATGATTGTGTGTATACTGTGGGTGTGCAATTTTGTCTTTCTGTTTGTGTGGGTGTGTCCTTGAATTTGCTGTATGATGTGTAGTCAGTGGATAAATCCTATGGGTCAGGTTAGGCTATGACACTTCTCTCTGATTTCTTCCCTGATGTTCAGTGGCTACACTTGAAAACTCTTCACCTAAAATCCTGATTGTAATGATTTCAAGCTCCAGAATTTCCAGTTGTTTAAGATGAGAGGCCAGGCTGTGTTGGTGTTAGAGGTGCCAACTTCCCTGTGGTGACTCTCTTCTATAATCTGTGGATTCTTTTTCACAGAATTGTTGTGCCCACAACAGCAAGTGTCATCTGAGGCCACCATCTGGAGTGAGAGCACTGGGCATGGAATTCTGCAAGGTCAAGAGCAGTGACACAGAGGACACTGAGGAGGAATTCTCACATGGTGGGAAGAGGCACTCCAGGAAACTACTGCCTGACTGAATGAAGACTGCATGAGATCGAGCCAATCAAAAGGTAGAAGACTTCATTGTGAAGGCCAAAGGAGCTGATGTCCACCTGCTCAACATTGTGGAGGGCAAGATGCCCTCAAGGTCGCTGATGTCTTTCTTAAAAGCAGGAATGAGCCTGATCTTCATTGAAACTTACTTGGAAGATGAGTACCAGTTGTACATTGTAGGCAAACATTTGCTGGATCTCTTCAAGAATGCCAGGAAGACCATTTTAGCACTCTGAGTGGATGCTGTGAAATTCGTGGTGGAAGTTCTTCTACCTGAAGCCGTGATCTGCTCCATAGCTTCAGTGGAGGGGCTGGAATACAAGAAGGCAGAGGAGAAGTACCTGCAAGGACCCCCTGTGCATTATCGTGAGAACTCTTCGACAGAAGTATCTGGTTGAAGAAGAGTTCAGTCAGCAGTATGAAGATGTTTGGTGATCCTACAAGGCCCTTTTCATAGTGGGTGTATCATCCAATCCACACTCAATGCTTTTCTTGTGGACTTCTGCACAGTGTGCAGCCATACTCAGTTCTCAATAAAACCACTTTCATTTTCAGTTTACATTATTTCCTCTGCACTGTGGGGAATGAGAATTAGCAGAGAAGTGCATCATCCTTAGGAAAAAACACAGAGTCCTCTCAGGGCAAAACTCACTAAGTTGGAGCTTCTTTGGAGATACACTGAAAATTCACTTGTTCCTCTAACCAATTTTCATGCTTAGTTATGTTTCATATGCTTCTGTGAATGTTTATGGCCAAAGGTTCTCAAAGCATGATCTCCAGAAATGTACCCAGAATGTAACTTAAGTCTGCTTGACCCGTAATGCCTAATGGGACCCACATCCAGTGCAGACCTTGCACTGTCCTCATGGTTTCAGTGCTTCTTAGAAATTCAAATTCCCTCGAGTCTTTCATTTCCAAGCACTCTTTCCATGTTTGTTCAGTACACTCGAAGACAGTGAAAATTTTCCCTTTTTTCCAATATATCCTTGCTTTCTTTCTTTCTAGTATGGGTGAAGAAAGACAGCAACAGAATGACTTGGAGGTATTGTGGGCTCTGCAATGTGAGAAATCTGCCTGTGCAATGGAAGAAGGTGAAATTCATGGCATTTTCAATGCTTTCTCCTACCTTAGTTGTGTTGGTTAACGTTACACCACAAATATTGCGCCAATTTTCTCCCTGGGTCAGATCTTGAGTGTACCATGCTCCAAATTTTTGAAGTGTTTGTGCCATGTTTGTGAGAGACAATAGTTCTTTTTTCTGCTACTTGACAGTCAAAGTTCTACATGGAATTTTGACAGTGCGATAATGCTTGCAATTCTGTGGGACATGTGAGTTTTCCTGTATTGTACTTTGGCTTTCAAATCTATGTTTCTTTTCATGTGAAATTCTCAAAAATACCTTTGTGTGTGTGTGAGTATGTATGTGTGTGTCTTGGTTACCTTTTCTTCATTGCTGAGACACACCTGACACCAAAGTAAAGCAGAGAAAGGTTTTTTTAGCTCACAGTTTCCAGAGATTTCAGTTTGTAATCAGTGGGCTGCAAGGCCATTGGCATGGCAATGGGCAACACTGGAAGGCAGCAGCCAGAGCAAAAGTTGGCAGTCACTCATGGCGGCTACAAGAGGCAAGAACAAAGTGCACCAAACTGAGGAAAACACCCCCATCCTGACCTTACATTGTATGTTGTCTCCAACCTTGTGTGGGTGCAGGACTCACACTGCCAATCCCAGCACTAGACAAGGAGTCAATCCCACATGCTTAACTCAGCCAGTTCCATTACTACATGAGGATTGGGGGGCCATCTATATACAAACTGTAACAGTGTGTGTGTGTGTGCAATTCTGTGTCATTTTACATTTAGCACACCACAGTACCCTCTTATACAGAGACAAATAATGGCCCAATTTAATTAATTATGGTGAGAAAATGCCCCAATTGCACATATCTGTCTGCATTTGCTGGGATGAGACCTGTTGGTAAGTTTTAATCTTGAAGTTTATATAACTGAGGAGAAAGCAAATTGTTGGGCTTCGAAACTCATGTAGGTGAATCATCACCTTAGCAACACTTTTTTGTCATGCCTTCAGAGCAGATTTCTTCCCGGGTGACCACCCAGCATGTTTTGTGCAAGGGCTCTCCCCAATCCTTTAGGTTATCCCAGAAAGGAACTTCTCATTATGTGTCTCTGTTTCATACAGTTTTCTTGTGGTGCATATGAAACATCAATAGAACACTTTTAGTGTGTGGCACATTTTCATTTATCCTCAGTGGGACATGTTGTATGCCCATGAATGCAAGAAGTTCCTAGAGAGGTAAAATTTGGCATTGTTTCCACTGGGCAAGTATACAATCACCTCGAAAAGTCTGTACCTGCAAGTTTCTTTGGTTATTATGCTACTGTTTAGGAATGGTGTTGACATCCTCAGACCACAAGAACTGCCATGAATTAGTTTCCAAAGCCCTATTGCCCTCCTTTTCCAAGTTGCTTGCAGTGGCTTCCCCTTGTAAAAGCTCCTTGCACCAACATTCAAATTAGTTCATGAGGTAACCTGCAGAAGTGAACAAAAAAGAAAGAAATTTTTGATGAAACTCAATTAAAGCAAATGAAGAACTGAAAAGGAAGATGGCCAATAATCGAGAAGAGACTAATTGTGAGAATTGCATTGGTACACTCTAATGGGGTACACATAGTAGGTGGGGGTGGTAGAATCCAAAGAGCAAATATTCTGGAAATATGCAGTGAAAGAACAGGCTACTGTTACTCCTTTGTCACTTCAGTGGGTTGCTCTTTCCAAGTTGACATGAAATCCATGTCGTCTGTGCTGTGAGTCTTCAAAGCCAGCAGAAGTTTGAGTCAACCAACTTTGAAATGAAACTTAAAAGAAGTGTGCTGCAGCTAATCCTTTCTTCCCTCACCTTGGATGCTCTCTGTTGCATCTCAGTCATGAGAAACCTGACGTTACAACCTTATCTGAATGCTTTTTGTATAACGCCATTCTTATTTACAGGTAAGAGCTTTTTGTGATGTGACTTGTTGGACTGCCATATCGTGGTTGAACACTCTATTGGTTTTGACCCTAGCATTTCCCTGTTCTTGTTCAATGCCAAATAGAGTCGTGGCAAATTGCAACCCAAACACTGTGAGTATTTCACATAGTCTGTTTATATACACAGGTCTATGTGAGTAAATGGACTGAGCTCTTGCTATCTAGAGTCACCCACCATCACTAGTAGTTTGGAATGCCTGCTTGCAGTTTATGGCAAGCAATTACAGAGGTGTTTTGGTGTCCCAAGTCATTAGTAATATTTACATGATCTATTCAATTTCACAATATATTCTATGGCTGGGGGTGGAGCTCTGTGGGCTCAGAACCTTCCTGATAAGTTTGAGGTACACACCACAATATTTCTTAGTGTAAAAAAGACAAAATAGAAAATTTTCTTTCAGGATTGGCAACTTTACACAATTCTCCTCATTCAGTTGATTGTAAGAGATTTACATCATGGAAATCTACTTGCAGCTGCATTGGATAAGATCGTGTCAATATATTTTAGCTTTATTGACTTAATTGGTTTTCTGTACATACAATAACTTTTGTGCTTCTGCATGTATGTGATTATGTTTGTGTCTAATGTTTTGCTGTATTAAATCACATCTGCCATTCAAACAGAGCCCTCAAAATGAGAATTAATCTCTGAGATTTGAAAGGTTCGTGTCTCTATATTCATTTGCAGGAGTGAGTCCTTGATGTTTAAAATGTAATACAGAAAGACTCGTGAGTACAAATCAGTTATCTCAATGATGATGAGATTCAAATTATCAGATTCAGCACTTGTGTTCTCCTTGTAATGCCAATTTTCTGTGTCTTGAAATTCCTGAAATCCTATTGTGATGTTAACAATCATTAAGTGATCCGTGAATCAAATTTCTTCTAGGGAGTGATGAAATGATGTAATCAGCAAAAGACATTTCAAGGATATTTGTTTCCAAGAGGCTGCCAACACACCTTTACAAACGTCTATTATTTGTCTTCTTGGGGAAGATAGGAATGATGACATACATTGTATGACCTGTAAGCCATGTATAGCAAGGGATGGGTTCCTCCAAAATTGCACACTGCTGTGTTTTCTTCAATGGTAGATTGGCCCTCACACATTAACACACTCTATCACTAATACAGTGAAAATATTCAGTGAAAAGAGAGCAGCAAATTTTCCAATATGTTTAGATGCATGAACTTGGAGAAGATTATCACATATGCTAATACATCCTTACTATTTTGTTTGCTGAGATGGTTAAAGCAGCATGAATTATAGAAGTATGTACATTTCAGGTACTTTCCTTAAAGTCAATCCTCACACTGAACATATAATTTTCACTCTATGTTGAAAAAACACATTTGGTCTTCTATTCATCATCATATCTCAACTGCTGGAATTATGTTCTCAACCCAGGATTTATGCTGAAGAAAACTAGGCTTTACTTTACCATAACCCTAGACTTCAAATCTTAATCTTCTAAGAAGATTTAAACTCTCAAATCTCTAAGAAGGCTTAACACAATGGATACTGCTACAAAAATGCTACTTTCTTGCATGACAACCACATCCATCTGCACTCACGTGCACCAACTCAGATGACATCAGCAGGAGTTAGAACTCCGAGGAATGGTTTCGTGTCACAACTATGTTAGAGTAAAAACACTCAACAGATAAAATGTCTTTTCCAATTTTTAAGAAATATTCTGAGCATTGGGCAGTTTTGTCCTTGTATTTACTTTAGTGTTTCTAAAAGCAGTTATTTTTCATAGCTGGTAAGATTTACATGGTCTCAGATGGAAAATGAGTGAATAGAAGAAAAAAATGAAAATAAAATTAGAAATAATGAGGTCTGATATTGCAAAAATTTGTTAAGAAAATGAAGAAAAAGAGAATTGATAGCAGGCTTCTTCTAGCCAATGTGCAGGCTCTTCTCTTACTATGGTAGCATTCGCTACCATTCTTGACAGATAGTCTCAAAATTCGCATCTGTTCTATGTGTTTTACACATCTGTGCAATATCTGATATTAGGGATCATCTGGGTTTACCTCACATCACACTGAATAATTAGATAAATAACTGTAGAAACAGTTCAAGCAGGGACCTCTGTGATATCTGAATAAAAAGACTTATGGTGTAATTATAGTTAATAAATAGAGGAGACTTTCCTCTTTTGAATGTCACTCTCTGTGATTTTAGGATTAGTCTGCAGTAAAATGAATTGCAAAAATGATACCCCACGTTGATCCAAGTGTCATTAACTCACATATGTGGGTGTGAAAAAGGTCAATAGCTGTTGAGTTATTAACAGAAGATAAAGAGATACTCATGTAGCATTCACAAATTACACTTCCAAAAGTGCCTCCTCTATAAAGTTTTCAGAGTATCTATGACCAAGAAGGGCAGGCCATTCCATGCTTAACTTGATCTAATTTATGGTGCTGCATCTGGTCTCCAAAGTTTTGAGATCTTATTTGCCAATTAAACTCACGTTAAGTGTGCTCTCTGCCTACTGGCTGAGATTTAAGGGAAGTATGTGGGTGTTTTCTGCATGTGCCTTGCATCAGTGAGGCAGCGTGATGCACAGAAAAATACAAAGAACCTGTCAAACACATACAGAAACACATCTGTGAAACTAGACATCTTAGGGTGAAAAGAGCTCATTGTGTCTACTGTGACTAGTCCACACCTTAGATGCCCTTACAAAAAGACTTCACTGAGATTTTCTTGTCTCTCTCCAGAAGCATTCACTGCAAGGACGATGAGATTTTGTCTCAAGTGAGAGTCTCTGCGTAAAAATGACTTATGGATTTTTACCCTGTTTGAGGATGACATTCCTGGTGTATTTGACTGCAATGACAAATATCCTTATTAATGAACCTACCATCTAATTATTGGTCATTCTGTGATAAAATTTCTAGAACTTTTTTTCAATTCTTTCTCTCTTTTATTTCCACCCTTTATTTTACTTCTGTCAAACATTGACAAATTGCTGAGGGTGATTTGTTTCATTTTCTTTAATTTATATATAATAAAACCATACAAAACACAACAGAGTGAAACACAACAAGAATATTTAGAACACAAGAGTGTAAGCAATACAGGTGTTCAAAACCTTATACTAGGAGATTAACATTGGCCACATTACCGGCCCTTATTTTCTTTGAATGGTAGTTCATACAGGCACACACAATAAACTCAAGCAAACAAAACATCATAAAAGTAGACAAAACACAAGAGGGAAAGCATTACAGGATTTCACATCAGAAAATAGACATCAGCAATTGGCTACCTCATTATGCTTTTTTCTGCTCAAAAAAGCTTTTCCTACATTCTCACAAATTGAATTCAAATGGTAGAAAAGAGACTTAAAGCAATCAAGTCAAAGAATAAAAGTGCATTGGAGTTCAGAACCTGCACCCCACATTTATCAGGAATAATGTATCCTACTAAGTCTTTCAGTTACTTACACTGGGCAATAGACGTGGTGTGTAAACATATCATGCAATACTCATTATTTGTGTTTACTATTACACAACAAGTATTTAAGCAACCATTTCTAATATTTGGTCATCTTTGTGCGTTGCTTCAAATTTTACAATCAGTAAAGTTCAAATGAGAAGACCTCTTATAATGTTTAATTCATGATAAAAAATATCTATGGCTGCCGAGTGCAGCAAATCATCAAGAAGCATATCCAGTATAAGCAAGTGAGATTCATTGCAGACTATTAAGATGGTTCAGCACACAGAAATGAATAAGTGCCGTACACCAGATTCAGTGAGTTAGTGAGAACTATCATATGATCATGTCAAGAAATGTTTAAGACTCTTCTGATATAATCAGGTACCATTGCATGAAAAGTAACCCCTAGGGAAATTTGGAATACATATTCTTTATCTCCATTTGATCAAAGAGATCCATGAGAAACAACTGAAATGAAAGGAAACAGACTGAAATGGAAATCATTGTCTTTCATGTAAGGAGTAAGACAATGATGTCCTATGCTCCAATTTTACTGAAAATCATTCTGGAGACTTAGCTGGACTAAATACAGAACAGAAAGAAATAAATGAACACAGATAGGAAAAGTAAAAGATAAATTGTCATCATTTGCCTAAAAGATGATCTAGTATGTGTAAGTCCATGTAATTCACTACACTAAAGCAATGACTTGATTTTGTCAATAAGTGAGGTATATTTATGGAGAGAAAGAAACCTTCAGTCCAAGAGAGAGACAGGGGGTCTTGAGTGGGTTGCCAAAACTTTGGCTTTCAAAGGGCAAACAGGCATGAAGGGTCTCAAGTGGGTTGCCAAAACTTTTGCTTTCAAAGGGTAAACAGGCATGAAGTAGCAGAGAACCAGGGTGTGCCAATAAGATTACTTGTTCAATAAAGCTTGAAGAAACCAGCGATGAATAAGGAAATATGTCAAGTACAAAAGTAATGTTCTTAAGAATCACTGACACTTCCCCTGGGGGATCGGTATGATTAAGGTGTTCCATGCATATTAAGAATATGAATTCCATATATTTCTGCTTAGCATGCTGTTGAATTTGTTTTCCCTTTTTTCAGGAGATCGGCTTGAAAGATGGACGTATCTACCTCCTTTAAACTCAGAAGATATCTTGTTCTCTGTGCTGACCTTCACAAGGACCTGGCCATATGCAAAACTCTAAAATATTTGGAACTAAATCAACTCCCCGTAACAGTCCACTCTCTGTAGAAGAATGCTGAACTGTTACAATGGAGGAAGGTATTAT
>RJWT010056014.1:0-10078 GCA_004365215.1 Cuniculus paca
AATTGCTATTTCCTGATTCCTTGTTATTTTTAAAAGATGTTTCCTTTCTTCCTTGCTAGCTGCAATCATGTCTTCGAGGTCTGAAAGTCTATTTTCATATTCATTGAGGTAGCTTTGCCAGCTTTCGATGGCATTCTTGATTTCCTGGATATCTCTTTGAATCTGTTTCATGCATTCTAATTCTTTCTTGTATTCTTCATTCAACATTTCCATCCTCTTGCAGTGCTCCTCTATTTTTCCAACTATATCTTCTTTAGATGTGCTTAACATTTCTTTCATTACATTTATCATCTCTTGTTTTACCTGGGAAATCATTGCTAATCTCAGTTCCTTTAAAGCTTCATGGAGTTGTTTCTTTACTCAGTTGCTATCATTTCAGAAGTTTCAGGCGTGTGGCTTATACTTTCTTCTATGTCCATGTCTCTTTGACTTGTTTGGGAAGGACTGGAAGTGCAAGATTGCATTTTGCTCTTTCGTTTTTTCATTTTCCTGTATTGCACTGTGGCAGATGAATCCAACGTGCATGGTTGAGTTTTCAAGCCTAGGTGAAACTTATGGTGCACGCCTTCAGCTCCAGCCAAGACTACCACTGTGACTGCTCTGTTGCTGGGTGGTGTCTGGGTGGAGCCCAGGCAGGACCCCAGGGAAGCTCCAAATGTCCCGGACTGTTGGTGGAATGGGAGCAGGTCCCTTCCGGTCTGCTGGTGAGGTCCCAAGCTGCAGGGCTAGGTGAAATTCACTGTGTGCACCTTCAAATCACTGGATATCTCTTTGAATTTACTTCATGCATTGTATTTCCTTCCTAAATTGTTCATTTAAGGTTTCCATCATTTTCCATGCTCCTGTACTTTTTTATCTAAGCCTTCTCTAGCTATGCTGAGCAATTCCTTTATTAAGGTTGTCATTTCTTTCTTTACCTGAGAGATGATTTCTAATTGATTTCCTCTATAGCCTCATGAATTTGTTTCTTTATTTCACTTGCTATCTTTTCAGAAATTTCTGGTGTATGACTTGTAATGTCCTCTATTTTGATGTATCCTGTACTTGTTCCTGGTGAACTGGATGTTTGAGATAGCATTTTGCCTTTTCATTTTGTTGTTTGCACCACTTGGATTAATATTTTGGTCTTTTCAATTCCACTAGTCTCAACTGATCATTGTTTGTGACTTAGGGTGCTACTGTATGGGTGATGTTTGTCCAATTGTTGGGTCCCACAATGAAGAGGAGTGGCCAGTCACCTCAGTTCCTCCTGCAGGGCTTGTTCGATGAAACCTATATTCTTCCTATGCTGGCTAGCCTAGGAGTATTGGTGTAAGCCAGCCCTTTGCTCCTGTTGTTACTATGGCTTTAGGCTATTCTAGACTGCCAGATCTACCTGGCTATAGTGTGCACCTCAGCTGGGATCCTACTGTGTCACTGGGGGTCTCCTAGGCTTTTTCAAGTTCCTCTGGGATTGGGGAGGCTTTGTCAGCACTCTCTTCAACCCTCCCGGTGTTGTCTATATTGGAGAAGGACTCACCCACACTTTTGCCGGGCTCACCAAGGTCCTACAGCTGAAGGGGAGGGTTCGCTGCTGCTCCTGTTTCCCCACTGAGGTCCCGTTTGAGGGGGGAAACTCACTGCTCTGTCACAGGCCTGCTGAAGTCCTCTGTGTGGGTGAAGGGTTACTGAGGATTCCACCAGCCCACCAGGGTTCTGCAGGTGGTAAAAGGGGTTGCTGACGGACCCTGGGTTGCTGAGGTCTCTGGGGTGATGGGGAGTGGTGACCAATGATCCTGCCAGCCAAGGTCTCAGGGGTGAAGGGGGAAGTGCAGCTGATGATCTCACCTGCTGAGACCTCCAGGGTGAAGGGGGTGGTGCAGCTGATGATCTCGCCAGCCAAGGTCTTGGGGTGAATGCAGGAAGTGCTTCTGACTTTATTCTTGTGTTCCTACTTCAAAAGATAAGAAGGGCAGAGGGGAGAATTTGCCTATTTTAGCCTACAAAACAAACTCACTAAATATACTGTATGACTTGAATCAAAGTACCATCTTTTAAAAATATTTCTGAGTGAGCTGGACATGGCGGTACACACCTGTACTGTAGTCCCAGCACTTGGGAGGCTGAGGCAGGAGGATGATTGCAAGTTTGAGACCAGCCTGGGCTACAAAGTGAGCTCAAGTCCAGCCTGAACTGCATAGCGAGACCCTGTCTCAAAAACAAAACAAAAAAAATGTTACTGTGCAAAATAGGTCTTCTTTTTGCTATAATTCAAGAGTGACACAGGCTCTGTAAGTATTATTTTCCTTGTTGGTCATAAGGGTCTGAATTTTTGGTTGACATTTCTGAAATAAATATAGCTGCTGGAGCACTAACATTCTGATTTAGAAATCTGACTACATTAGAAGAAAATTAACCTTTTCAAAAAGCCACTGTTCTAAGGAGTGATTTTAATCAAATGAGTTTTAAATGTTGTACCTGCATATACAATTTTTGGAGAGATTATAATTCCCCAGTGATCTAAAGAAGGAAAAAAATCAAATGAATTATAAAAAATGTAAGTATGAAAATTAATAACAGGATGATAAATGGAGCTAAATTTTGTTGAAACTGAAATTTTGGTTTAGTAATATCAGGTTCAGAGATTAATAAAACTGATTTTAATATGAGTATTTGGCTCTATTCAAAGAAAAATAACAGGTTGTTATAATATCCAATAAATTGCATGTTTTCTGCTGGAGAACTCCATGATGTATTCATTTATTCATTTATTTACTATTTGACAAGTACTCATACTGTACTAAACACACACACTGAAGGAAAACCTGGGAGCTCTTGCAGAAAAGTACCAAATCTTGCACAACAGACTATTAAAATATTAAGCACCCTGTTTACATAGGGAACATTTGAATGAAAAGATTTTTAGTCTACAAACTCAAGTATGTAGAGTAGATTCATTTTACTCCTCTTTTTATTTCATTGCAAATAGCATCAGGGTATCCTAGTCCCAATCTTACCAGATCGTGGAAAATTTCACCTCAGACATTTCTGTGACTCCTTCTCACTCTGAAGTCAGATCAAGATACCGGGCCAGTTATAGAGCGAATTGTTTATCCTCAAAAAATATGTCAAAGTCCTTACCTGCAATGCCATAGAATGTGACTTACATAGAAATCGTTCATTTCAGATACAATTAGCTCAGATGAAGTTACAATGGAACAGCATGGGCCCTTAATTCAGTATGACTGGTATCCTTTTAAGAAGCGTGGAACAGAGTGAGAAGACAGTCATGTGACAAAGGAGGCATAAGTTTAGATTGACGGCTCTATAAACCAAGAAGTGCCAAGGGTTTCTGGTGTCACATCAGATGGACCGGGGAAGGATGATGGACTTTCCCTACAGGATTCAGAGGGAGGCTGGCCCTGCTGACTCAGATTTCAGATTTCTAGCCTCAAGAACTATGAGACAATAAATGTCTGCTGTTCTAAGCTACACAGTTTGTGGCACATTAAAAATGGCAGGCCAAGGAAACAAATACAGTGCCTTCTATCATGCAAGGTTTTGCAGTAGAGTGGCAGGGTGTCTAGGCTCTGGTCTTCTGGTCACACACAGTGCTAAGGAGGACGCTGTCCTTGTTCATATGATCCCTCAGGCTGGTGGGTAGTGCTATTTGTATGGCAGGCACTCAGGTGATTTTAAGAGGAGGAACTCAGCCCATCTCTGGTCTTTTTGCCTGGAACCTCCAGTGGGGCTGACTGTACAACTCTGACTCCCCAGGGTGCTGCACAGGAAGCTTATGGTATCCTCCTTTCTCTTCCCCAGCCCAAGCAGGAATTTTATTATTTCTTCTGCTGTTTTTCCAGATTACCCATTTCTTCTTTCAGAATTTATGTCTTTCCCTACCTTCCCCTTAAGTCATATATAATCTCCTAAGGGATTAGAATTTTGAAAAAGAGTAAGAGGAAGTCTTTCTCTGCTTTCCATTCCTGAGCAATGAAGCCACAAATGATAGAGAGCCTGATACAGTAGATTGAGGAAGAAGAAACTAGAAAATACATGTGGGAGCCAGGCATGGTGGTGCACATCTACAATTCCAGCTACTGGGGATGCTGGGACAGGATGACAGCAAGTTCAAGACTGGCCTGGACAACTTAGCAAGACCTGTCTAAAAGAAAAAAATCTTTTTAAATGAACTAGAGATGTAGCTCAGTGTGAAGGCTCTGGATTTAATCTCCAGTACCAAAAGCAAAGATACAAAGAAAATACAAGTATGAAGAGCATCTAAATTGATCAAACTATTATCCAGCCACAAAATTATTAACAAGGTTATATTAAATTTTTTCAATGGCTTTTTAAACTATCTAGCTCCCAAGAATAAGTTAAATTTAGCAAGCTAGGGCTAAACAGAGAGATGAAGGAGACATCTTTGATGCAGTTCTTCAGTGATATATTAACAAGTCTTTCCAAGATTCTATTTTAGGAATTTTTGCATGAATAATTGACTGACTCAAGTATATACATACATTACTGATCACCAGATGATGAATATATTGATTTTTCAAGACAGGTAAAGGAACCAGACACAACAAATAAAGAGCCAGTTATTTTGGCATTCTAAGTCAGTGATTTTCCAAGCTAGCTCAGAATAGTTTAAAGCTTTTTTTAAAAATATACACTCAGACTTCAGTCCTGGACATTGCCATCTGGAGTAGGGCCAGGCAATCTGTGTTTTTTAAAAAAACATTCCTGGGTGATTTTGGCCAATTTGGAGAGGCATTAATCTAAAAGATAAAATTAATTTAATGATCTAAGCAATAATTTTAAATATATATGTATATATAGTCTTCATATACTTAAGTTTTTTCTATCATCTGAATAACCTCTGCCCTAGAAGAACTAGTTCAATATGTTACATTTACATATGTTTTACTTTTAAATCCACAATTGGAATTTAAAAGGAATTTGTTAGCTTTAAATCTTTACTACTGTTCTCAGACTGGTAGGAAGATTTCTAACCATAAGATAAAATGAGTAACTGAGACTTTTTCTAAGTGAAACTGAAAGCCAATTACCAGGACATTTCTAAACATTCTTTAGCTGAATAAATGTAGCTCGTCCTTCCCTATTACAACAGGTCTTTGAGTATCTACTTAGTCCTCAGTTGAAACCGGCCATGCTTTCTAACATTCCTAACATAATTAGCATATATGAAAATAATAATCAGAACATTCTAAATTATGCAACTTACTACTAAAAAGGACCCATTTTCCATGGAGGGCTGTTTTTAAAATACCTGCCCCATACAAGAATTTCTTCTGTGTCAGCACATACTGCAGGCAGGCACATGAATGTGTGTGCTCAGTAAGGTGTGCCTGTCACAGGCCTTTTTGCATTCTTGGCTAAGATATCATGACAGGCACAATGATCTACCAGCACAAGGAGAAATCATGTGGATTGTGGAACTGCATGTGCCTAGTAGAGTGAGAACAGTTGATCTGGGAGATTTAGGAAGATATAAAACAGAGTCTTTCCAGGTGCTACAGTTTTCTAGATAGTCCAATTAAAATAAGGTATACATATTAAGAAGCACCTAACAAAAATACCATCTGATTAATTGTGTAACAAGAAGGAATCTTTGTTAAGGGACTCAATGTGGAGCTCAGCCCAGAATGTACAAGTGCTGGTGGGAGGGAGAGGAAAAGAATGCTCACCAAGCTAACCAGCTGGAGCTTATCTCTTCCTCAGAAGTTGTGGTACTGAGGATTGTTTGTGTAAGAAATAATAAAACCTGGCAAGCCAGAGCCTGCTCAGCTGCTGGTGTATGTTGTCCATGCAGCTTGTAGGCTAGCTCTGTGTCCTCCATGTGGGGACCGGAACAGCTACAAGGCCCTTAGGCCAACTGCAAGGCTAGAGTTGGGGTGGCAGGAAACAAAGTAAACTTTGACAAAAATATCAGCTTTGACCTCAGTGCCACCTTCTTTTCTCCCTGTTCCTGATCCAAAGTGGTGCAATTTGTGTGTGGACTTGTGATTACTTTGGGAGACATCAGCAGGGTGATTTGAATTGCTGTGTCTTCATATATGGCCTATTTTTCCACCCAAGTTTTTGGCTAAGCAGCTTCTTTGTTTGGTTTACTTTCCTATTTTTAAATCTGTATCCACTGTTCTCCATTGGCTACTCTGATGTGATTCAGGTGTAATCACAGAGTGAAAAAAAGAGCCAGGGCCTTCTCTACAAAATGTCTCCAAGGAGGTATTTCTGAGAAAGTTTGGCAAAACAATTCACCACAAGTGTTACTCTTCTCTATGTGACTACTTCAGGAATGATTGGATGGTAGCTTGGTTTGAAGTATATTTAAGTATTTTCATTCAGTTCCTCAATGTTTTAGTCATAGCCTGATTCTAAAATAATTTGTTGAAAAAAATAGTAACAATTTCCTCAGTAAAAAGATTAATATATTTTAGGCAAACCTGTGTCACTCATTCTGGATTTTACCTATAAATAATGGGGCTGTTAGGAAGTCAGAGCAGGTTGACAGATGGTGTAGGCTGTGCACTGAACAATGCGAGGGGTATACCGTTGTCTTTGAGTTATGACAAAGTGGCTCATCTTGCTACTTGGGAAACTGAATGCCACAGAAGAGGTTTCCAAAATTGGATTCATACAAAAAGAAAAAAAATCCTATAAAAATCAGAAAAGCTGGTTACTCTGGAAAGGTGTTTCCTGGATATTAGAACTGAATATCTCACGGTTCTCAACTTTGCCACATCCCTGAGAAAGTTGCCAAGCTCCTTTCTCAGTCTCAGACAGTAGCCTCTTTCAACTCTTTCAGTTGTTCTTTAGGTATTTACTCAATATTTCAAAATTGCATTTTTAGACTTCTTTTATTTGGTTTTTCTTTCGGATATCATCTTTTGGCTTCCTGTTTACCATGGAAGAGGAGAACTGGTATCTCAAATACCCTTTCACCTTCTCAGTTCCATTCCATTCTTTCTAATAGAATTATTCCCTAATTTCAAGTCAGTTCAAAATTGTTTGTGTTGTGCTGAATATGATGTTTAGTCACAGCTGAGTTATGAGGTATTCTACTATGATTCTTTCCCTGCTAGACTCATTTCTTCTGTTAATAATGATCTGGCTTTGTTTTCCTAGTTATCTATATACATATTACTAATTCATCCCTAACTCTCCATGAGAAGTGAAGATAATGTGTAATAGTACACGCTTCTGTTCCAATGTAGTCTAGTTACTCTCAAGGCCTGCTTCCTATTCCGGTTTGGAAATCATATTTTCAAGTACTTGGTGTGTTGTTTTCTATCTTCTATCATTGGTATTGAGTAATCCTATGTATTCTGATTTTGTCTCCTTTGTGACAGTCTCCCTTTTAAAATCTCATGGGTCCATTTTAGGACCAGTGTGCCCTGAGGTAGGTTTTCTCCTGCTTCTTGCATCTGTTTCTTCTGAACCCTACTTTTTGCCATTTCTTTGTTTTGCGACTCTCTCGTCAGAGACTTTCTTCAGCTGTGTAATGGGCCCTACTTTTCTGCTTATATTTCAGCCTGCCCTGGGATCATGGGGTGGGGAGGCAGCTGCTGGGTTTTCCTTGAGCAGGAGTCAACAAACTGAAGCCTGTGGGCAAATCTGACCCACTGTGGTTTTTTTTTTTTTTAATGGCTCTAAGGGTGTTTTTACATTGTTAAATGTTGAAGAAAAGTACAATATGATATTTTGTGCCACATGAAATGTCTTATATTTTTACTCCAATTAACTTTTCTATAAAGAACAAAGAGAATGAATCTTAATAGCTGGGATGCCTGTGGGAAGGAAACTCTCTGGTATTCTCCTCCAAGGGGTTGTGTTCCTCAGTTAGAAGGTTTCTGACCTTTTTGTAAGCCTGATGCCAACCAGGAGAGACTCCCGGCACCAATACTACCAGGTAGTCCAGTTACCATGCCCTCTAGCCAGCACCCACATGAATGGTCTGAAGGACAAGTGTGGTGATAGGGCTGCTCTGGAAATAAAAACATATACCCAGACGGTCACTAAGCTGTACCTGGATTTGCAAGAACCACATGGGCCTTGGAGGCTGTTCCGTTTATAGATTAGGATGTGAATACTAAAGTATGTACTCTTTGTGACTGGGTGTATCAGCCACAGAAGAGGAGCTAAGTGATCCTGTAGGAGGAGTCTAAGGCCGTAATTATAGCAGCTTCCAGGGAAGTGACTGAGGACATACAAACTTCTTACAACCTGCACATCTTTTTTGAAAAATTACTTTATTTCTTGATAAGAATATTTAGATTCCTGGATAATGTAGTGTATGCAGTACTGCCTTTCTGATTAGTATCAGGTATCAAAATTGTCCAGATATGTGATCTTGAGGCACACAAAGCTATCACAGGTTATCTTCCCATCATCGCAGCCAGGCACTTCCAAAGGTGAGTACTTGCTCAAGGACTGGCTTGGATTCTGGGAAAAGACTTCGAACCCTGACTCTGAGGTACACTCCGATGCCCTCAGAGTTCCAGGAAGAGGCGAAGAACAACACAGAGACTCTTGAGAACATGAGAGTGCTCAGCAGCTAAAGTTACTTGCATTTCTAAGATGAACAGACTCTGAAATGTCACTCCATCCACATCACTGTGCTACACAGAACACCCCCATGTTTTCTCATCACATTCAGCACCAAGTTCCTGACCAACATCTAAAGGCCCTGCATTCAGGTCCACTTTTGTCTCTCTGCTTACCTTCTCTGCCACTGCACCCTTTCCTCACTGTGCCCCAACCCTGCTGGCTCCTTGTGCCCCTTGAACAGACAGAACCAGTTTCCTTTCTGGAGTGTTTGTAGTTCATTGTTCTGACTCATGCCAGTTTATTCATATCTGCAGATGATTTGACACCTAATTCAAGTGTCATCTCAAATGTCAGCTTCTCACAGGTCTTCCTGACCACCTTCTCTGAAATGTCTCAGCCCATTAACTGTTAACTCTGAATCTCTGTGAGCTGGGGTTTAGTCTGTCAGACGCAGGCATCTCCCTGGTCTACTTTCTCTGTGCTGTTGAGACTGATCCTTGCGAATTGTGTCCATAGCCACCTCTGCCAATTGGCCTCCATCTAGGTTTGATCAATGAGAAATTTTGCTTTGCAGAGCAGGGGAAGTAGAGAGAACCTAGGTTTCTCTCCTCTTCTCTTTTGAGTGGCATCTCCTGAAATGACTTCATCCTGTCCATGGTTCAAGCATCTGCAAAGAGCTTGTGAGATTCAATTACACTGTTTGTTTCCTTTATTCTGCAAATTGCGAATTTTTGGATTACCTGTTTCCCCTTTCAGCATTTCTAACATTGTTGCAAATAATTCCCCATATTAGATTCTGGACTATGGCTTATTAAACTACTGCTTCTGACTGGATCCTGATCTATCTACCCAGTTCCATATTTTCCACAGCACTTATGACTACCTATTACATTATATTATTATTGGTTTTGTCATTTATTTTCTGTCCTCCCCACTGGAATTTAACTTTTGTAAGAACATCAGTAAAAATGCTCTAGGGCCTGAAAGACATTTGAACCTGAAATAGGGGGTCTTGCATTCCTACTTCCTTATCATTTTCCAGAGGCACAGAGAAAGGGGTTGTCATGTGTTTTTCCTGGAGGACCATGGGGATGACCACAGGCATTCAGCAAGGCAGAGCCTGGGGCAAACACTGCATAAATGGCTCTGACTGGTCTCTAACGTTCTCTAGAATACTTCCAACTTTTAGGAGAGATGTCCAAATTCTAGTTCCAGGAGCACATTGAGATTCATGGGAACTAGACCTATGAAGAGGAAACTCACTGTGGAATATTTTTTAATATATTAGGGGAAGGAGCCTACAGTGGGGGTGAGGAAGCAATCTTGTACTAAGATGAGCAGGTGGGAATTCACCTAAAAAACAGTAACTGACCTTGAATATGTGTTACACCGTTACACACTCTGTCCTTAGCATTCTCTGTTATCAACTCTAGTATGAATAGATGAATATCTAAATGTATAAAACTATATTAAACTACATATCTGAAAACACCAAGACTAACCACATGCTCTATACATTTTTTAA
>RJWT010056015.1:0-10073 GCA_004365215.1 Cuniculus paca
TGTGCCAGTAGGCCTACAGGAGGCACTGACTTTTCTCTTCCTGGGCCCCACATGGTCTGCGCGGCTTACCAGAAAGGCTGGCTAGTTGGATGGTTGATCGGCTCCTCCCAGTTCCAGGCTGATCGATTCTCCGGGAGTTGCTGACTTTTCTTTCTCTTTCTGGGTCCCGCATGGTCTGCCAGGATATCAGAATTTTCCAAGGTGGGCCTAGAGTTTTTTGTTTGTTTGTTTTTTCCTGCCCTCCTGATAGTAGCCTTTAGGACACAGGTGTGTGTCGGGGGGCTGGCCCTGGGGTGCTGCCCAGGTTCAGGTGAGTGGAAGGGAGTGATCCCATAGCCCATTTGTACTATCTATATTAGAAGTATTACGTGTGAATGTGGGAGTTGAGGGGGATAATTTTATTTTTTTCCTCTATTATAACAATATTTTGTGTATTTTTCTCTGATGTTAAAAGTAATCTATACACATTGTAGAAAATTGGAAGTCATAAAAACTTAAAGAAAAATAAGATTTAGTCAAATGCCATAATTCAGAAATAACTCTTCGAATTGGAACAGTTACTTTTGGATATGGTATATGTATGTGTGCATGTACATTATGTATGATACATATATATGTATGTTCTTATGCATGAAGGTTGTTTTATCAATCTCTATATATGTGTATGTGACTTACTTTTATTTGATGCATTATTACAAGCATTTCCATTTGTTATTGAAACTTTTATGCTGTGGTTCATATAGGGAAAATGTCAATTCTTTGTTGTATTTTCCACAAAAACTTTAAAATGTGTCATTACTTTTTAAATTTGAATGTGTTTTATTTGATCTTCTTTTTATTTCAAAACTTTTAAATGTACCAACATTTTTTTTTTTTTTTTGGTACCAGAATCGAACTCAGGATCTTGCACTTGCCCGGCAGGTGCTGTGCCACTGAGCTAAATCCCTGGCCTTGTACTGGCATTTTAATCTGTGACTTTTTTTCCATTCTGTTATGGGCCACGTGGATTTGTGCACTCCGGCTGACCAAATCAAAGGAGGCTATTTATTTTTGTAAAAAGAAAACCAGATTTATTCAAAGATGGCTGAAAGGGGACAGAGAGGCCTCTTTGCTTCAAATCACCATCGCCCTGCATGTAGGTGTGTTAGGGTCTTTTTATGGCAAGGAACTCTGAGGGGAGGATTGCCTAACTCAATGAGATAATAGACATGTTCAGGCTTGTTTCAACCCTTTCTTGGCCCAGACTTCTTCTCCCTTGCCTAAGGAAATGAAATTGGACTTGACCTCCTGGTACTCTCATCAGCATATCGTGCCCATTCACCTAGGCTGAGGAGAGTAGGGGGACATTTTATGCTCTAGGCCTCAGGAAGTTTGAAGAAGCCACTTGTCTCTAAAGGAAAAAAATCTAATCTTCAAGGTTTCCCCCTCCCCCTGCAGACAGAAGCTCTCTATGTAGCCCAACCTCTGAGCCATCCTCCCCACTCAGCCTCCCAAGTACCAGTATTATAGGCCTGCACCACCACACCTGACTAAGGTTATATTTTGCTGGGGTAGTTACACTCTGTCTTGTGCTTATACTATCTTCCCACAGCTCAAGGACAAAAGCGCCTTCTGCAAAAATGTCCTTCAACACACCCTGTCCCCACGAATGCACTGACACACAATCTCTTAAGGAATCTTGTGTATAAAGGGACAATCTGAGTTACGTTTTTTTTAAGAAATATTTGAAATTTCTTTTCAAATCTTATCTGCCTATCGGCTGACTATATATATATATATATTTTTTTTTTTTTTTGCGGCACCAGGGATTGAACTCACGACCTTGTGCTTGCCGGGCAGGCACTTAGACCGCTGAGCTAGATCCCCAGCCCTTGGCTGACTATATATTTTACCAAGACTGCTACATGACTTTTTAAAGAGACCTGAAAGACAGTAGCTTTAAATAGTGTAAGTTCCCCGCCCTTCGAATGGTGTAAGAATCTGTTGGAGGGCTTGTTAAAGACCACGGTGCTGGGTCTCTCCTCCACAGTTTTTGATTCAATCAGTCTAAGGGCGAGTGCCAAAGAATTTGGACTTTTAAGTGGTTTCCAAATGCTGAGAACCACACACAGAACTGCTGGTGTTAATAAATGGGTGATGAGCACCAAAGGTAAATGCCTCACTGTCTAGAAGTGTGCTGCCCAGGTCTGTGCTGTGGTTGTGTGATGTCCTGGGAACCAGGTTCTCCTTTGCTCTATAATTCTTGGATGGTGGCTTTATGCCTGTTAGTCTCATGATGGCTCCTTAGCTCTATGTTCTCTCTAAGAAGATGAATAAGCTCTGTCTACTCCCCTTACCTAACTTGGGCCTCGGGATTTCTGTTGGTAGGGTCCTTTTTTGGCTAAAACTGACGTGAGGCCACCTTTATATGCATAGATTTTTAGTTAAGTTTTGTGCATAGCAATCCTTCATAAAACTGGAAGTGACAGACATCTGTGTGTTTCTTGTGATTTCAGTGGCAATGTTTCTAATGTCTCATTGTTACGATGTTACTGGCTTCTCATATCAACGAAGATTTCCTCCTAGATTCAATTCTACTCAGATTCTACTCAGATTTCCTCCTAGATTAAATTCTACTAAGACCCTTTCAACTAAGTCTTGATTTTTTTTTTTGATTTTTGTGTGCATCTCTGCACAGTCCAATTTTAGCAGGAATTTTGCTAAGTCAGTTTAACCAGAAGCTCCCACGCTCAGTATCTGGTCACCCTCCATATCTCATTCTCCATCATCCCAGGGTAATACCTGGTCACCCCAGCCTGCCTTTAGCAAGACTCCTATTAGGTTGGCTTAACCAGAATCCCCCCTTATCCCGGATGTTTTCTTTTAGTAATTTTTCTTTTATTGTTCCATACCTTGTTCTTTGGCTATAAATTCTGATTTGCCAGTGTTGTATTTGGTATTGAACCCAGTTCTATCTTGAGGTTTCTTTTACAGTACTGTAATAACCTTGGAACAAAATCTGTTTTTATTCCTTTAACTACTGTCCAGCTCCATTTTTTTCTTTGCGAAGATTAAGGAGATACCTTACTTACCTTCCTCACTAATAAAGGGATATCAGGAATAGGGTATTTAAATGTGATAGGTCTTTCTTATTTAGTGTATTGATGTAGCTGAACTCATTGCATTGGCACATATCCTAACACTGAATCATCCTTGCATTTATTCCTGATTGTCTTAGTGTACTGAATTTGATTATATTTATTTAGATTTTTACATCACTTTCTATTAAATTAGTAAGTAGCTGACTTAAGTTATATTTAACAAAATTTTATATAAGCTCTGAATAAAATAACAAACCTTTCAAAGTGTGTAATGTGTCCCTGGGAATCTACTACACTGAGGTTTACATATATTAGCCCATTTAAATTTCATAGTAATTTTATTAAGTAAATGCTTTATTATCCTTTTATATATGAGAGTACTGGGTCTAGAGGAGGTCATATAAAGTCACCTATTTAGGAAATTTGAAGACTTTTATACCCTAGATAATTTTTTATGTGGTATACTAGGAAGCCTTTCATCTTCTGGTATATTGCAGAATAGTTTATGTTGTGTGGAAGTTATTGACTTCTCAAAAGATTGAAATAATTTATCCATAATATAAATCTAGGCATTCATTATCTGATTCTGTAGTCTTTTGGGAAAGTTATTTCATGATAACTTAAAACTTTTCTTATAGACTTTCAATTTCTTCCTTGTCAGTGAGATTGTCAAATTTATTAGCATAGAACTGAATACAGAATGCACACGTGGAAATCACCTTTATATTTGTCACAATCTCTTTTTATTAGATTTATGAAAGGATTATGATTGCATTATATTCTTATTTGCTCTCTGCCAGTCTCTGACTCTACCCAGGGACATAGTCATGAACATGATGGAGGAATCTTGCTGGGATGTCATAGAATAGAGGGTGAATAGGACTCCCTAGGATCAAATCCTGAATCCATGCCCAGAAAGACAACATAGGGAACCAAGGTCTCCCTGTTCCTGTGCTCTGTCCCTGGAGGTTGTCTGGGCCAGTTCTTTTGGCAGTGTCAACAAGCAAATACAGTTAGCCCTTGTCAGACCTTTGACTACCCAGCCCAGAAACACCATCTTTTAGGCCTCCGTGGTGATTACTCAGCAGAAGGAAGAAGACTACAATATGTAATTGGAATCATCCAGTAATGTTTTCAGCAATTAGACAAACTAATCTCATCAGTGTGAGAGAAGGGGCTTGCTGTGAACCCCAGCAGCATGATTTGCTATAACCTGGCTCTCATAGGCAAACAACTAGACAATGGCCTTGACAGTTTTCTCTTTATACTATGTTTTCTGTTCCACCATATTACAATCATCTTTCTTTTCTGTCTCCTGCTTTCCCTACAACATTATACTAGGTGGTTCTTTGACAATAGTTTACAATAAATTAGTCTATATCTTTCTATATTTCATTATTTAAGTTTTTGAGTTTATCAAAGAGTAAGTTCCAGCCTTTCCCCCACAGAAGCACTTATTTAACAATCATATAAGACATATGATACCTTTATGAGAATTCCAGAATCCAATGAAGAAGTGTAGTACCCCAGAAACCAAAACATGAGATTAACCTTGCTTAAATAAGTAAGAAGGTCATTTTTACTTTATCAGTCCCTCTTCCAGTCCAACACAGTTCAGCCCTGAGAGGGCTCAATATCTCTCTGTGGTACAGGTGGGGAATGAGGTGACGGTATAAGGTGCTCATACTTCTACTACACTTCTTGAGGTTTCGAGGCTTCCCCAAGGATCAGCTTTTATCTGTGCTTTACACAGAAAACTGAAAGAACTGGTATAGTTTGAAAAAACTAGATAGTCATATACAAAAGAAGGGAACCTCCCTATCATATACCATACACAAAAATAATCTCAAATTCAAAATGTATTAAATAGTTAAATGTAATACTTAAAAATGTAAAATTCTAGTGGAACACATGGTGACAATCTTCTTGATATTGGTTTTGGTGATGATTTCTTTGATATGATGTCAAAAGTGTAGACAACAATAACAAACAGACAAATGGAGCTACATTAAAATGAAGAGCTTCTACACAATGAAGAAAGTAATCAATTGACAGAATGAAAAAGCAATCTGTGGATAGGTAAGAACATGAACAAACCATACATCTGGTAAAGAATATACAGTATAAAGAACATCTGAAGCTCTAGCAAAAATAAAAACAAAAACAAAGAAACAAAAACCATCACAACTGTCTAATTTTTTATATGATCAAAAGACCTGAATAGACATTTCTTCAAAGAAGACATATAGATGTTCAATAGATTTACAGTATGAAATGATACTCAACTCACTAATCATTAAATGTGAATGAAAATCACAATGAGCTATTACTTTGCAACAATTAGAGTGGCTATTGCAAGAAACAAAAACAAAACAATATAAAAAAGATCACAGATGTTCACAAGGATGTGTTATATTGTTGGAGATATAAATTTGTACAATCACTATGGAAAATAGAAGATTTTTAAAATGTGAAAAATATGATCTATCAGTTACACTTCTGGGTGTATACTACAAGTAATTAAAATCACCATCTTGAAGAAATATGCATTTCTATGCTCATTACAGCATTATTTACAATGACAAAGACAAGAATGTTTTGAATATCTACTAACAGATGACTGAATAAGGGAAATGTGATTCATTCATGCAGTGGAATATTATTCAGCCTTAAAATGATGAAAATCCTGACATTGTAAACAACATGGACGAACTAGGAGGACATTAGGGTAAGTGAAATCAATCAGTCACAGAAGGACAAATACTATATGTTTATATGTATGAAGTGACTAAATTAGTCAAACTCATAGAAATGGAGAATAGAACAATGGTTATAAGAGGTCATAGGGAGAGGGAAATAGGAGGCTGTTCAACTGATATAAAATTTCAGTTATACAAAATGAATTAGTTGTACAGCTCAGTGCCCACAGTCAACAATATTGTACTGCATATTTAAAATTTGCTGAGAGAGTACATTTTATGTTTAGTATTCTAACCATAACCACCCTCTAAAAATATTCCTCAAAAATCTAAAATCAAAACTCTCAAAGGATCACAAGCTTTTGTAAGTAATTTACATGTCCATTACCTTGAGTGTTGTTGATGTTTTTATAGGTGTGTGCATATGTCCAAACTCAGTAAATCGTTAAATATGTACAATTTGTCTATTAGCTAATACTTCACTAAAGCTGTTTTAGTAAAAAGATCATGAAAAATGTAAAAGTAAAATAATGAAAAGTATTGTAATGAGGAAGTATAAAGTATAAAATTGAACAAGATGAAAAAAGGTGACTTAGCCATATAGGTTAGCCAGGCCATCGCTCCCTTTATTGTCCATTTTGTTGCTTGGTGCAATACTTTTTAAATATTTTGGGGTCTGGGCACTACTGAGTTTTCAGGTCGTCTAAAATTTGTAAGACCGACTTTTGTCTTAAAAGGAAAGATTTGTTTTACTTACGTGGACCCAGTTATCTTCCAAGGGAGCCAAGGGGGAAAAAGCAAGTTCCCATGGAAGCATATCAGTGATCTCAGTTACTTGGAAGGCTGAAGCAGGAAGATTACAAGTTGAAGTCCAGCCTGGACAACAGGATGAGATGTTATCTTAAAAACAAAAATGAAACAAAATGTTTCTGAGAGTGTTCTTTGTTTTTGAAATGTAAGGACAAGCAAACAAGCATTTCATCATGAACTAAACATCTGTTCAGCCTTCCAAAGAAGCATTTTATGACTTTTCTGAAATACAATGAACTTCAGTCAACCATAGCTGAGAACCTCATATTCTGTCTTTGGTTTTTGACAAAATCTCTTGGAAAGGTGATACCTATATCCCTGGCTTTCATAAAGTGACTTTCCTCGCAGAAGGCAATCTTTATATAGCATGTAGACAGCCCCTCGATGCCAGCGTAGTCTCTTGGAGAATATAACAAGCCTCAGCACTGTGTTGATCTTCCATCTTCGCCCTAGAAGCAAAAATAAACATGTGGCTAATGATTGCAGGATCTCCATCTGCACCTTAGAAACCAAGATTTTTTGTTCTATTGAACTTTTCTTTAGCAAATAAACTTTATTTTTCTATTTCAAATGCCCTGGCAGCATGTCAAAATGTTAAAAAGGTGCTCAATAAAAAAGTAGGAATTCTTCTTGGATATTGTTAGTGTGAGTACACTGAATAAAAACCAGGAACCTGAGTGCACAGAGAGATGTCAGCATCTCAAATATAAATAGAATAATTGTGGACTCATAAATATCCTATTTGAAAACATTAGCAGGTCAACAGCGTAGAGAGATAAAATAATTCTTGAGAAGCACTCTGCCTTCTTTCCTTTCTGCCAAGACAGTGTTTTTCTCATAATTTTCAAGTTATCTGACTCTTCCATGATATTGATAATTGTGAAGATCTTTTTTCATTTGGATTTGAGCTAAACAACTTGGAGATACTTCTAGACAAGGCTTGTGTGTTCAAACTAACACACCTTTGGTAAAATTTTAGTGTTAGTATGTGGAAAATGAGTAACAAATACAGGGAAAAAAAATAAATGAAAACACATAGGTATAGGATATAGATTGCCAGGTGTCCTGGGCAGGGATTTGCAGTTGTGGAAAACTTAGAAGACTGGTGAATCCTCGCTTACCAAAAATATATGAAACCTGACAAATTTTTGAGAAATAAAAATAAAATAATTGCCATCATTTCACGGCTCTGGAAATCAAAGGCAAGCAATAAGTTGAAACATGTATTAATTTTTTAAAAAAAATCACTGAACTTAGTAAGAACAATGAAACTCAGTGATAGTGCCCCAGGGGCTCTTGCTATCCAGTCCTTTGGTCCTCTGGCAGTAAGACACACGGCAGCAGCGTGAGAAACACTCCCAGGGACAGGACAAGCCTAGCAGGGAGATGCTGCCATCACTGTACACAGAACCAATCAGAAAAGTACTATTTTGGACCAATCAGAAACTTGCTATTTTTCTGTTCTTCATTTGATCCTGGTGTTGTTCACAGGATCAGTCAGAAGATGCTCTTTTCAATTCATTTGCATGTAGCAACAACCAATCAAAAGAACGCCATTTTTGATCATTCATTTACGTGTAACAGGAAGTCAAAAGTTTTTAGGACAGTTTATATCTGGCTTGATTCCAATTGAGTGTTTAATAGGAGGACTTTCTTAATGTCTTATTTATATGAAAGAGAGGTAACCCAAGAAACTTTGAATATGAAAGACCCTTTTTCCTTAACCTCAGGGTGCAGTGAATCTTTTCACTTAGGCAGGCTTTTACTCTGCACAGCATAATAGTTTTCTGCTTTCAGTAAATGTACACTTCATTTGCTTTTCTCTGTGTCTTGTCCAATTCTGTGTTCAGGACACCAAGAACCTGGAAAGAAGCCCCATGAGGGACATTCAGTAACAGAATGGTATTTCTATCTGCCTTTAGCTTATCGGACTAACTATAAAACCAGCAGCTTGCTGTCTCAGTAGTTGACTTGATTTGAAGTGAAGGACAAAAATCCCTTATCTAGAAGTATTATTAGCAATACTTGACATCTCATTTGGAAAAAGAATCTTGGTTATAATCCAGAAATTACAGTCCTGGTTAGGGAGAGTAGCAGAATTGTGAACTAACTAGAAATTTATTCTAGGCCCTCTAGAATGAGAGCATCAGGAGAGAACAGCTACTTAAGGTCTTCATACCTCACTGGCTGGATGGGAAGGCACAGGTATACACTGTACAAAGACCTGTCAAAGCAGAGCGGAACGAATACAAGGTCAAAGATTCAAAATGCCTGCAATTTAAATGCACTCTCTCCCACAAACAGATTTATCAGCTGGTACAAATCTTACTGGCTCAAGTAAGATATCTGACCAGTCTTGAACTGACCAAGTATTGCCCCCAGTCTAGTCTGACCAAGTAAAAAAAAAAGACAAAGCAAGTTAGCAAATTTAAGAATAAAATAGGAGCTATCACTACCAACCCTCAACAATTAAATTGTGAGAAAATATTACAAATGTATGTCAATGTATCTAAAAATTTAGATGAAAAATGATTTCTAAGAAAAACACAAACTACTGAAACTTAGGAAAAAATAGAAAATCTGAACAGATGAATACCCAGAGAAATTAAATTAGTTAACTAAAAATCCACAAGAAAACAAGCAAACAAATAAAACTAAGGCCCAGGCAACCTCACTAGTGAATTCTATCATGCAATTAAGTAAGAGGTAATAAATCCTTAAAAAATTCTGCCAGAAAGAAAGGAAAGTGTCTGTGAGGGGGATATGACCTCATGTTATGAAGCTGATGTTCTCCTTATACCAAAGTTTTATGAAGTCATCTAAAAAAATAAAAAGAAAAGAAAACTACAAATTAACATCCCCCTTAAATATGTCTATAAAATTCCTAAAAACTTGCCTAATGAAATCTGTCGACGTATAAAGGATGCAGTATGACCAAGCATGATTTACCCCTGAAAAGTAAGGTTGTTATAATATCTGAAACTAAATCAATGTAATATACCATATTGTACAACAAAGGAAACCTTAAGAACAATTCAGGAAAAACAGAAAAAACTTTTGGAAAATGCCAGTACACATAAATAATAAAAACTCTTAACAGTTAAAATTGAAAATAGCAGAAAATTTTCCTGTGTGATAAAGAGCATTCACAAAGCCCTACAACTAACATGATACATAATTCTATAAGACTTAGTGTTTTACACAGAAAGGATAGATGTACATGTAGAGGCTTATACATGCCTAGAACTACTCCTGAAGAGTTTACAAGAACTGATTTTTATTAAGTGTGATGGTATGAACAGCTACTTTAAAGAAACTGAAACATTATGGTAGCCATTGTTGATTTCTTATCATCATATTTTGAAGTCCAATCATGCTTTTATTCTTTGATTTGATTGGTTTTAGTTGGTTTTCTATTATTTGATTGCAATATGTGAGAAGGTATGGACAGCTATTTTGAAGAAAACAAGAGATACTGTAGTAG
>RJWT010056016.1:0-10095 GCA_004365215.1 Cuniculus paca
ATAAATAAATAAATAAATAAATAAATAAAGCAAGGGAAATATAGAGCCTGACACACAACAGGTATTATTTCAAAATTGGTTTCTTCTCTCTGGGTATCGATCAGATTATTTTTCATCAGACATTGAGCAGACAGTTTCAAAAATTATTTTGACTATCTGGACAAATGCTATTCACACTGAATCTTAAACTATTACCTCTCAAGCCTGCACAATCACTTGATAAAATTATGTTTTTCCTGCAAAATAGAGCATAAGAAGCTTTGAAACTAGAATTTTTGTAATTCACACCCCATGCATGCCAGATGCAAAAATCATTTTGAGGTGCTAATTGGTGATGTAAAAAGAAATAAAATAAATGAAAAATAAAAATGCAATAGTGGATTTTGGCAGCAAAGAAAAGACATTCTTTTCAATCTGAAAATGGTTGTCTTCCCAATTTCTACTGGTTTATTTCTCAAATAGAGGAGGAAAAATTGATGATTAAGATAAGTAAGGAAATTTTTGGAACAGAGTGAGGAGGTGACTTAGAGACCATATGTTACCCAAGAATGGAGCCTTCAGCAAATGTTGAAGAAGAGCAAATGTGCTTATTTGCATGCTATTGGTGATTATGTCCTGCTGAAAGAACATATCCCATTAGTACTAATGGCCATTATATACACATGCTATTAAAACAACATATAACCTTTCCTGAGACCATGAGCAAAGAAGCTAACACTACATTGCCAAGGGCAAAAAGAGGAGCAAAATAAGCTGCTGGATAAGAGTTTTTTCAAACACATCCACATTACAAAAGACCATATTTCTAATATTAGCAAAGCAATGACTTTTCTAGCATCCTTGGCATCCTAGGTGGTAAGAATCACACACCTCTGTCAGAAATGCAGAATCCACTGTGGCAGTGGCTATGAAAAAATCCTACAAGGTTAGGTATAATGGGCCTTATGATTTACCTTAATGCATGAAAGTCAAAAAAAGTAAAAATTCTAAAAATCTCAGTTAAATCATGTAGCAAATATAAGCCCATGACTCAATAAACAATGCTACCACAAGCTACTGGGTAAAATTAAATGTAATTCATTCAAGAGTACTCTGGGAAAAGTTTTCAGTGATGAGAATAAAAAGTAATCACATGCCCCCATCAGTCAGTTTCAGAAAACCAAGCACTCATGACCTATAAATTCCTCCTCATCAGTGTTTAAGGCCTTCTGCAGTCAAAATGTCCATAAGTCAAACCTTCCATGGATCAGGTCTTGGGAAGGCTACATTAGTTCTTCCTAATGAGACTCAGGATAGACTAAAGAACAAAGTCAGTGCTTCAAGTCAAAATGGTTGGAGTTATGTCAGAGGAAGGCTTTCCTGGTTTTCTACAGCTGCATCCATATATTTGAAAAGCGAAGTATATAAATGGTATGAGGTAGCAGCAGGTGTTACAGGGCTGACCACTCTCAGCCCTAGAGAAGGACATTACCTGCCTCGATCCTACTGTAATAACCTGGGACTCTATGATGTGGCTGTGACAGGTTAAAACATCATGTTCTCAGACAGTGATGTTGAACCTTTTAGAGACCGAGTGCCTGAACTGCAACCCAAAACTCACTTATTTATCTCAAAGTGCCAACACTGCACTGAAACTTGAATTCTGAGGTTTTAGGTTAAATAAAACAACTCATACACTTGGCTCACATGGCAACAGAAAGGGCTCTGCGTGTTCACTGCGGCACGTGTGCCATAGGTTTGCCACCACTGTAAGAGCCATTTAAAGACAGAGACCATATTACAGTTAACTTTAGGTTTCCCACAGTGCCCACCACAGTGCTTAGTGTACATTAGGCACTCAAAACACAGGAGTGCCAAGATTATGAAGGTAACATTACATTAAACATTAAAATATTTAATGTAGCATTAATATTTGCTTCTGTAAGTCTACTTACCCTTTTCCCACAATTTCTCAGTGCCCTTTGGTGATCTATCAAAACTAAAGACTGAGTCAGACCCAAGTTTAAATCCTATATATATGCAAATACTATTCTAAATATGTTTACAAATACTTCCCAACATATTGTTGGGTTGTATCCAGAATTAATACCCATTGTAAGTTGAAAGTATCCTGAGTCAAAAATACATTTAGTGAAACTAACCCACAGAACACTATACCTGAGCAATACAACCCACTACAGTGTCGGTTGTTTACCCTGATGGTCTGGTGGCACACAAGGAAATGGAGCTCACTACTGCTGCCCAGCATTGCAATAGAGCAGCATACTGAGTATCTTGCTAGCATGGGAAGAGATCAAAATTCCAAGTACAGTTTCCACTGAATGGATATTACTTTTGCACAGTTGTAAAATCAGAAAATCATTAAATCGAACCATTCTAAATTAAGGATCATCTGCATATAATAAATCCTTTTATCCTCATAACAACTCAAATGTAGATAACCAGTATCATCCTTGCATGTAGATTAAGAAACTAAGGCACATCTGTTATCTTCTCCAAAAGCACAAAGACAGCACTAAAGATAACTGCAATGGTTATTAGCTGTATGGCTTTAGGAAAGTTACCTAATCTTTCTGGGCCCTATTCTTTTATTCAGTATGTTCTGAATACATACTCTGTCAGAAATGATTCTCACATAGAGGGTAAAGTTGAAAGTAAAAAAAGATGCCTCTCCTCCATTAGTTGTAAACTAATTTAAGACACAGACAATATACCACAATAAAATTATTTTATTTAAATACAATAAGCAGAATAAAACAAGATATGGTAGAGTACTGAGGGAAAGACTTTAGCTAAGGTAGTCAAGGAAGTTTTCTCTGATGTGGTAGAAAATAATCTGAAATCTAAGCAATAATCCAGCCAACATATTAGCCAATGACTCTTGGCTGATGGAAGATGGTACCTGAGAGTTAGAATGCCTTACAAAGATCTTCCTGCTTTGTGTCCATGAATCCATCTACATGCCTCCTCCCCAGATGGCCTCAGCCCGACCACCCCAACTACTATATATGCAGTTGATAGTATGTCTAAGTGTAATCTTTTCAATGTGTCCTGACCATATTGAATTTTTCTTTTGACCCAAGGTGAAGGACCATGTCCACTCCATGAATTTGTGCCTATTGGAACTCCCTTGCCTCACTTCTGCTTCTTACTAGGCAGAACTGTAGTACATCAGCAGCCCATTTTTGGCTTCTATCCACATACTGAGCCAATATGTCTGTGAACCAAGCTCTGTTCTTTTCTCCTCCATCATTCATAAGGAACACTTCATGTATCTACAAGTTTGTCCTCAGAGAAAAGGACTGGTCCAAAAGGGAGGATACACGTGGATCTAGTCATCTACTTGTATAGCTTACTTCTGCCTTTTGGTCCTGCTCATGGTCATTGACGATGATGATGATGATGATGATGATGATGATGATAGTGGTGGTGGTGGTGGTGGTGGTGAATTGACAATAGGTCTACCCAGTTGTGCTGGTTTTTCATCACTGTAACAAAATACCTGAGTAAAACATCTTACAGGGTCAAAAGATTTATGCTGGGTCATGGTTTCAGAGAATTTTGTTGATAGTTAGCCAGCTTTATTGATTAAGGACTGTGGCAAGGCAGAAACATCATGGAGAAGGGTGCTGCAGAGGAAATCTGCTCAGCTTATGGCAGTCAGAAAGCAGAAAGAGAACCTGTGTTAGTGGGATTTCTCCACCCACTTTTGAATTGTCTGGGCCTGTAGATTTTCGGATGTTGCCACCCACATTCAAGGCAGTTTGCGTCCTCACATGCTAATCTTCTCCGGAAACACCCAGACAGATACACCTAGAAGTCTGCTTCACTAATTTCCTTGGCTTTTCTCAATCCAATCAAGTTGAAAATGAAGATTAACCATCATGATATTCATAGATAAAATCTAGCTCATGATGAGCAACTCTGACTCTGAGATTCTTTGATGATACCAGGTCAGATGCTCTGTCTTCCCTGGGATAAGTAACCATTTTTTAAAAAGCCATATACACTATCATAGCTGGATGGCCTTATTCTAGAGCCCCAGGGATCTACATTGTGGTCCCATTGGAGCTCCCCATGAACTCCACATAGTCTTTCCTGTCACACAGACTTACAGTACCACAGGATCTGCTAGGTCTATGGTTCCAAAGGCAGGACTGCTTGCACTACAGAAAAGAACTGTTACAGAGTTCTTTCTTGGTCTTGTCCCCACTTAAAACTGGAAATTCTTCATGTCACATAGAAAATGGATTGAAGCAGTATTGCCAAGTATAAGACATACTACCCGAGAACTCAAAACAGTCTGTTAAACACTGCACTTCTTTTAGTGATAGGATGAGATGATTTCTCAGCATGACCCAGACACCCTGATATCTAAATATTTCACCAGTGCAGTACCTGATATCTAAATATTTCACCAGTGCAGTAATTCATCTTCATAGAGCTTATCTCTTACCTTCTGGGATACATATATTCTACTAATATATAGTACAGTGTATTCTACATCCATTTAATTGCTAATTTTTTGCATATCTCATTCAACATGGTTCTTTAAGACCATATGATGACAGTGGGCAGCAAAATCTGCTCCACATAAACGTGATTTCTGATCTGTCTTATAAGGAGGATGGGAGAAAACGCCACTCACTAGAACCATAAATGTTATAAGTATTTCCTTAATTTCTTAAAGATATGATGCGTATCATGTCTATAACAAAAAATATATATTGGATATTTCCTTTTTCCTTTGTTATTCCTTTATCATGTCCATAAGATACAATAATTTCATATCAGTATTTAAATATTGTTAATTTTACAACATACTACTTAAATTATAGAATATTGGGAGAAGAGTAAACATCACTCAAAAATTTTGTCTCTGGGGAAGGGATTAGTGTGTTTACAATAGCACACAAGACAATCGCATCATGTTAGCAGAATTATAACTTTGTTATTATCTTTATTTAGAGACTAAGGAGATGTGTATGGGAACTGATTTGATTATGGATAGATCTGTGATAACTAATTTTATGTATCAATTGACTGGCCTAAGGAATGCTCAGATAACTGGCAACATTTCTGTGTGTGTCTGAGGGTAAGATCCACACGGGATGCTTACTGGGATGTGCTCTGAGGAGAAATACCTACAAGAAAGTAAAGGAAGCAGGAATGAGCTCAGGGAAAAGTTTAACTGATGCATTAAAACAGAAGCCTCAGCTGTGCTCACTGAAGAACGACAGCCAAGATGGTCTTTCAGAGCTGCCGTTGCACGGACAGTTCCTAGTTGCAGAAAGCCCCTGAAGAAGGCAAGACAAGGTCCTTCCACCAAAGACAATTTCTGAGCAGCAGCCTAAACTCAGAACCCGGAGCATGAGATGGGAACCAACATCCAATAGAGAGCCCACTAGGCAAAAACCTTTGTACTAAAATGAAACCCTGCAATAGCAGTCTCATCTTTAGGAGAAAAGCAGATACCGAGAGTTCCAAAGAATAAAGGCTCCATATTATACATTATGAGACTAGTATTTGAAAGAAATGTACATACTTCATGTGTCTCCATAAAATAATGAACTTTTCTTTTAAAAGGTTAATTGCTCAAAGAACAGTGTTTCTGTGGCCTACATAGTATTGTGGCTTTCACAGACAATGTGAGCAGACATATGCTATTTTGGGCCCTGTTGAACCAAGAACAAAAGCAGAGTTGACAATACTGTTCAAAGCAGGGTGTTTATGTGCTGTCACATGACCAGTAACTCCAGCTTCATGTTTTTCTGAACACTTTGTGACCATCCTCCATGAAAGAAGCTCCCAGCTTGGCAAGATGAAAGATACTTTGACACCAAAGGAGGGAGACCTGGGTTTAACTGTGTGACCTTGGCTGGTTATAACTCTTTATGTGGTCTCAACTTTTTCTCTAAAATGAGGATTAGTTAAGATACTGTAAACACACAACCAGCAAATATGTAGTTAACTTTCTGGTTCATGGGAAACATTGCCAATACAAAAAGGTACTCTTTTATTGTTGAACTTAGGTTAAAAAAGAAAAATCCCTCCCAATCAGGAAATTAATGCTAATTAAAGTTGATACTCAACATGAAAAGTACAGGCCACTTCTAAACTAAACAGTGATATATGTGCACCCATGTTTTTAGCAGCACAATTTGTAATAGCTAAATCTTGGAAACAACTCAAATACCTATCAACCGAGGAATGGATAAAAAAGATGTATTTTTATACAATGGAGTACCACTCAGCTATAAAGAAGGATAAACTTGAGTCTTTTATAGGTAAATTGATGCAACTTGAAACCATACTTATAAGTGAAATAAATCAGACTCACATGTGTACACATCTTATTGTCTTCCTAGTGTAAGAAGCTGAAAGAGTAAACAAGATCCAAAATGTACAATAAATATTGTGAAACGGGAAGAAGTTGTTCAAAAGGAAAGAGAAACTGGGATAGGGGAAAGGAGAAAAGAAGGGGAAAAGCAAAAAATAAAACTGCATACATGTATCTTCTATACATATATATATATCTTTTATATATGTATACAAGATAGTTAAGATAGTATACTACTAATTTCTATTAGTTAATTGAAAAGAAAGATTTGTTCTTATATTGTTTGATCAATTTTTCATGCCTATATCTTGTAATCTGAGCACCTACTTTGAAGATGACAATACACAATGTGGTAACCTTTGTTGCTGTCTTTGAAATTTTGTATTACTGTGTTCATTGTTTTTCTCTCTTTAAAATAAAAACTAAAATAAAAGTTTCTTGCTTATATCTATGGGCTAATCATGCTCAGTGCTATGCATGGAAAATCACAAGAAAGGCAGCCCTAGTGACTCTTATTTATAAATGTGCAAGGATCACGTGGTAGCAGAACGAGACACCAAGTTGTTGAAGCAGAAGATCTGGACAATGTCCTCACTTTCTCCAATAGCTTTACCTTCTCTGGCTTTGCACGAGCTCTAGTACCATCCATCCTTAACCTGACCCAGCAAGCAGTCTCTGGGTTGAGGTAGCCCTGGGGCATGTCAATTACACAGGGTGAGGCTATGGCAGAAAAAAGCCAATTTTAGAAATGTCATCACATCAGTGCACATTAGCTCTGATCTTTAGGTTTCATTAGTGGCATTTTGTTTCCCAGGCAAAAACCTTTTAATTCAATGAGTATCATAAAGACCCACTACCCTCAACTTTTCCTAACCTCACAATTTCATGAACACTTTTTTACCCTCTCAACAAACACACTAGTAAGAAATAAATTGATCTGTTAGAAGTGAGAATAGCAGTCCTCTTGCCTGGCCCAGCTAAGCCCCTTTCATTCTCAAAGCGCTCTTCTCCCGATCTTCTCTCCACACACCACCTCCATCCCCTGGCTTTAAGAAGCTCACTACATGATGACAGTTTTTCAAGACAAACACGTGGTTCTTAAAAGAATCTAGTGTCCTCATTAGGATCAATCTTTTAAGGCCCTTCAACTATTTTGAAATTCTTAACTCTGTCCTTGTCCCCTGATCCATCTGTAATGCTGCCAGATGCAATGTATCATTCAGTAAGTCCAACTACTTGTCAAAAATAGTAACTGAATCCCCCATATTGCCAACTCAAAGCTTGATCTCTTGAAGTCTAGATACAAAAATATATCAAGCTCTACAATGTTCAGATTGCATTTCGAGATTTTTTTTCTGATAGCTTCCAGTTCCCAGGCCCCCACGTCCTAAAGCTAAACCAGCATTAATATCTCATGAGGTGAAAAGTATGACAGAATGTAGCATGTCATGATTAAGGGGACCTCAGAGATTATGTAGTCCACCTCCCTGGTGTACAGATAGGGGAACTACTATGCTCGGGAAGCTTGGGTCATTTACTCAGTGTCATACAAAACAATGAGTGTCAAGGCAGAAATGACTTTGTCCGATAGCAGTCCCACACATATACACATAACATGCCATTATCTTTTGTTATTCCAGATAGCAACAAGACATCTCCTTTACAGGGGCCTAGGGAACAAATGAAGACAAATTCCCAGCACTAACTCTCCTCTAGAAAATTTGTTAATGCTATTTCCACTCCTCCTCACTTCCCTTAATCCTAAAAGAACTAAGAAATCCAAAGTAAAACTATTTTTTTTTCCAAGACAGGGTCTCACTGTGGAGTTCAGGCTGGCCTTGAGCTCACTACATAGTCCAAGCTGGGCTTGAACTTGCTGCGATCCTCCTGCTTCAGTCTCCCAGGTTGCTAGGATTAGAGCTGTGCACCACCACGTTCTGCCTTTTTTTTTTAATATGTCAAGTAATAATTTCTGCCAAAGCTTTGGGCAGCATAGACCTGGTCAGAAAGAGATGCAGGTTACCAAATTCATGCAGCCTGGGGAACCTATCTGCTGGAAAAATGTTCCATGGCATCAGTATTTCTATTTGTAGGCCGTGCTATCTACAAATTCAAAGGAGGTGAGGGAATGAGCTATCTGGAGCTGTCTGACGGAAGCATGTCTTAGACTAGTGGATCAATAGCTGCACAAGGTTTGAGGACAGATTGAACAAATTGAGCAATAAAGGAAGTGCCAGAAAACAAGGCAAGAGAGTTGGGTTACTCAAAGAGAAGGAGCAAATCACACGAGGCCTTAAAAGCTGTTGTAAGGGCTTCGAATTATTCTGTGAATGATCAGCCATGAAGTGAAGGCCTAGGAAAAAAGTGAAACTTGATTTCAATTTGCACCAGGGGTCATTTCATATCCACTGAGATGGCTATAAACAAGACAGTCAAATAACAGCATGTATTGGCAAGAATGTGGAAAAATTAGAAACCTTTGTCATTGCTGGTGGGAATGTAAAATGGTACAGTCTCTTTGGAAAACAGTGTGGCAGTTCCTCAAAATGTTAAACATAGAATTACTATATGACTCAGCAATTCCACTCTTAGCTATGTCCCCAAGATAAGCGAAGCAAGATGTCCCTGCAAAAACTTGTCTACAAACAGTCATACCAACTGTTTTCCATAATAAACCCCAACAGGAAACATCTCAAATGTCCACCAAGTGATGAATATATAAATAAAATTTAACATATCCATACAGCATGGGATATTATTTGACAATTTAAAAAATAAAATACTAATACAAGCTATAACAGGGGTAAACCTTGAAAGAAACTAAGCTAAAATGTTGTAGAATTATTATGCATTTGATGTCCAGAAAAGACAAATCTATAGAATCAAAATATAATAACACTAAGGGTACAAGGGAAGTTAGGAGGAAAGAAGCCATTACTCCTTTGGTGAGATGATGAAAGTTCTAAAACAATGGCAGTGACAGTTACATAATTCTATAGATACATTGGCAACTATACAACTAATCATTTTGAATGGGTAAATTACATAGTACATGCATGATATCTCAATAAGGCTATTATTACAAAAAAGAAACTGTCCTTGGGGATGCTTTGGTGACACTATTCAGGGTCAAGAGCAGGAGCATGCAAACCAATTGGGCAGCTGTTGCACAAATCAGGTGTGACAGGATGGTGGGGGGACCAAGAGTGAATATTGCAGGTAGGAGAAGTCCTTGAGTTTGGGACACTTTTTGAAGGACAGTCAACAACTTTCTTTTCTGAAAGGCTGAATATGAAACATGAGCTAGCGGTTAATGTCAAGTTGAAATTTGAGCCACTGGTAGGGAGACTTGCCAAGCATTGTGAAAAGGACATTTTTGGAAGAAGAAAACTAAAAACATTGAGAGAAGCGAGAGGTAGTTTAGTTCTGGCTATATGAAGCGTAAGAACCTATTAGACATCTAAGTAGATGTGTCAAGTGGGCACCTCAATCTGGCATTCAGAGAAGAGTTGAAAACTAAATATAAACATAGGACTAGCCAGCACTGAGAAAGTTTGAACCCTGAGATAATCACCTACAGGGAGGAGTAGACATGAAAGATAAGAATTCCAAGCACTGAGGCTCATGACATCCCAAAACTTTGCCGTTTGGAAATCAAAACTGATGGAGAAGATGTGTCCATTGAGGTAGAAGGTAAATCAGGGAAGTGTAGAATTTTGGAGCCAAAGAAAGCAAATGTTTACATGAGAAGAAAA
>RJWT010056017.1:0-10086 GCA_004365215.1 Cuniculus paca
TATAGATCAAAATACAAAGTGAACGGGATAAGTAGACTGAATTAGAAAGCTGAAAAATAAAGGAGAGAAATAGCAATAAGAAACATAAGAGACATGGAAAGTAGATCTAGTAGTTCTAAACATTGCATAATTGGAGTCTTAAAGCAATAATAGGACTGGGGATATAGCTCAGTAGCACAGTACCTGTCTGGCAAGCACGAGGTCCTGAGTTTGAGTCCCTATACCTGCCCCACCACAAGCAATAACAGTTTATAAAGAATAGTCAATGAAACAGTAAAAAAATAACCAAAGACATTCTTTTATTAAAAAAATGAACGATTTGAGATTTTTCTAAAAGAACTATCAGTGTTGAACAATTTACAAAACTAAGCAAAATGAAATCAAATGAAAACACAAAACTTAAACAAATTGGTGCTAAATATGTACAAAAATATAAATATGAAAAGATAAATATCCCAACATATTACTTGCGTACATATATATATGTGTATATGTATACATAGATATTCAGATCATTAAGTTTAGAGTGAAAATCCTAACAGCTTCCACTAAATCAGAAAGCCAGGACAAATGACTGCAATGAACTTGTAAGACACTGGTACCATTTGTTCTCTGGGAGGCTGCCTCAGAATGCGCTGTGCAGTACTGTGTATTTGCAAACTGCTGTGGGTGCGCTGCTGTCCACATCCGAACCTGGCTGTATCTCTGCTCTGTAACGGGCAATTCAGTCTTTCGGGGACCTGTCACTTTGAGTTCATTCATAAACTACATTTACCTGCTTTCCTGACCTTTGACCCGGTGCCCTATTTCTGTCTTATCGCCAACAGATTCTCTGTACTACTTTTCTGTGTTGGCCTCATGAACTGTGCCCATAGCATGGCTCGAGGCACGAAAGGGCCTTCCTGAAAACAACCTGACTGCTGCCTGTGGCCTCCTGGCAGTCTGCTGTCAAGACAATTGTGTCCTGAAAACAGCGAGGGATTTAAAAATACAACACTCGAAGAAGTTCATACAGCCAGCTTCTATTTTAGACTTTAAAGATTGTCTTTAGCTCTGTAAAGTTTATATTGTGCCTGAACATATTTAAAAACTGGGTCATATGGGAACATAATTTTTAGTGTTTTAATATGAAATTCTCTACTAATATGTTCTCCTTGAATACATTAAAATATTGCAGAGAAGGCAAAAATCTAACTTCGGCTGTTGTCCTCAATCTTTGCTCATTTTCCTATCCTTATAGTTATTAACCACCTGAGTTTAGCATGCATCATAATTTTTAAAATAAATATGTACTCATATTTCTCTATAAAACTACATATATCTATAAATAAATATATTATTTCAATGTGTTTAAAAAGTGTAAGTTGTATATTGCTGCATGTGTTCTCCTGAAATTTGCTTCATTCACTAGAGTATGTTTCCATATTAGGGTAAATTTGACTTCATTCCTTCTAAAACTATAGAATCCACCAAAAATAATGTATACACATTTCAGAAAATAAAAATAGTAAGATGCTTTTTCAACAGATGGCGTTACCCTTGCATGGAGGACCCTGGAGGATGTTGGAAATCACAGAAAACTCTCTTCACTGCGGGCCCTTTGAGAAGAAACTGAAAATGCATGTGCAGCCATCTCAGTGACCAAGGTTGCCCACACAGTAGTTTGCTGTACTAATAAATGTCTGGAAGCTCATGGCTACCTCTTTGAGCTCCTCTCATAATTGTAGAGGCCCCAGGTAATTTGTATTAATTTATGATATCTCAATAAATTTATTATTAAAATACTTATGAAAGTTTTTCTTTTCCTAAGTGTGTATATTTTTTTTGGCAGACTCTTTATATGATCCTTTAGGTTAGATACTAAGCCCTTTTCACACATATTTAAATTCTCTCAAAATGTTTTTTATTCACAGTTCTGCAGTGTACGTCTGTGGACATTGGGAATGCTGTTTATTTTATATTAGATGAGCAGTGGAAATGTTCAGCTCGGGGACCTGCGTGTTTGAAATTTGAATAGATACTTCTAAATTCCTCTACAGGATAACAGTATAGATTGACTTTGTCACCAGCACTGGGATAAAGTCCCTTGTCCTCAAACCTACAGACACCAGAATTATTAACCTTTAACATGTGCCAATTCATTGGGTAGCAGCTTGGTGACATAGGACTACCCTGTCTCAAAAAAACAGTATAGGAATGTGGCTCAGTGTGAATGCACAGGGATCAAACCTCAGTATCAAAAAAATCAAAACAAAACAAAACAAAACAAAAAACCCCCCTCAATACTCATTGTGTTAACCTCCACTTGTCATTCACATTTTCTTTTGTATTCTCATACTTCTAAAAAAATCACTGAAATATGTCTATAAATATATAAAATATGTATATAACTATGTGTATAAATATATGCATACAGTGACCTGTACATGTCCTCCTGTATGCGTTAACCTCAAGATTACTTATGAGACCTAATACATCGTAAATGCTAAGTAGTTATGGTATTGTATTGTTTAGAGAATAATAACAAGAAAAACAGTCTGCATATGTTCAATATAAACACAATTTAAAAAAATATTTTGACCTGCACCTAATCCACAGGAATTCAACCCACAGTTAAGAAGTGTGAGGGGAACCTCTGTATGTAGTCTGAAACCCGAAAGCCATAAATAATATCTATATATTTGGAATGAAACTTTCTTAGGAAATTTTCCATCAAGACTATTTCACCATTGGTTCAATAAGGAAATGTTCTTAGTAAAAGAAGCAACATGGAAGACCAAAAACTCTTTAAGTTACAGTCACAAATTTAAACAAAATAAACACAATTTACACATGGGTTCTGAAATAGCTGCCCACATTTGAGTTCTGTCCCCACAACCAACTGAATTTTTAAAAATCACATTAGCATTGCATTTTGCTTTATGAAGATCTGATGGTTTGGTTTTTGTTTGTTTTATGTTTTCCTTTCCTACATTTTTCATGTCTTCCTTTCACATGTGTTATCTGGATTCTTTTTACGTTCTCATTTAGTACTGAAAACTCACATTTAGGTACTTTATTTCCTGAAATCAAAAAGCGCAATTGCTTTAAGTATTTCCCTTACATACAGTGACTAATACAAGATGAATTATTATAATTTTTATTCATGCCATCAAAATTATATAGCACTCTTTAAGAGAGTATTCTATTTGCTCTAATTTTACCACTCCTTTATTCTCTTCCCTTTCTGAAGTCCTACTTTTCCTCTTACTATTTCTTTGGAGAGCTTCCTGTATGTGCTTTAAAGGTAGGCATGTTCATTTGGAACAAGTTCTTTTGGTTTTTATTTATCTGAAAATGCTTTTATTTCCCATTGATTACTGAGAGCTTTTCCAGCTTTTCATGGTTCTCAATTCTCTTTTTTCAGCATATGAAAAACTATTAAAACTGGAAGCCTCCGTAGTTTCAGATGAAGTATTCACTCATTTGATTTGACTGCTTTTTTAAAAGTTTTCACAAAGTCAGATGTTTGCATTTGGTTAATTGAATTAAACAAAATTTAGACTTATGCATTTCACCAAATTTGGAAATTTTTGGTTTTTACCTTTTAGGATACCTTTTCAGTTCTAAATACTTTCTCTTGTCTCTCTGAAATTCCAATAATATGAATTTTGGTTCTTTTCTTTTTAGAGTCTTTTGATTCTGGTGGGGGGATGTGACTACGGTGGGAAGTTGCTTCTATTTTCTCTTTTCTGTTCAGATTGACTAAGTTCCACTGTTTTTTTCTGAAATTTTTTATTCTATCTTCTTTTAACTCCAACTTATCATCAAGAATATCCAGTGTTTTCATTTTTAGAATTTCCACTAGCCAGGCGTGGTAGTGCACACCTGTAATTCCAGCACTCGGGAGGCTGAGGCAGAAAAATCACTAGGAGCTCCAGGCCAACCAGTGCTACAAAGTGAGCAGTTTCATCCCTTTTCACAATATCTATGGAACATTTTGAATGTAATGCAAATGCTATGTTTTATATCTAGATGTTTTCCAAGAGCTTCCTCTTACTTTTGGAGTATGATTGCATTATGTGGCTCCACCTGACTTACTGTTAGGAGATGGAATCTGGCTGGAAGAGGTGAGTCACTGGGCTCCTCTCTTTTCTCTCTTCTTCCTGGATTGCCATGAGGTGATCAGATTTCATCTGCCAAACTCTTCCACCATACTTTCCTCCCTGGGAACCAAAGAACTATGGACTGAAAACATGAAGCAAAATAAAGCTCTCCTCCTTGAAGTTGTGGGTGTCAGGTATTTGAATATCAGGTATTATATCCTTCCAATAAGAAAATAATTAAGACAGTAAAAAATCTCTATTCCTAGTAGCAGAAAGTTATAAAAAACAACTTTTGTAGCAACATAGAAAGACCAAAACTTATTACAAGGAAGGAAGAAAGGAAAGAAAGAAGGAAGGGGCAAGAAAATGAGGAAGGAAAAGGGGGGAAAAGGAGAGGGAGACAGAGAGAGAGAGAGAGAGAGAGAGAGAGAGAGAGATTCATGTCTTTGAGGGTGATTGGAGCATTATGATTTAGGTCACTTTGATTGCTCTCTACTGGACCTGATTCTTTGCCATTGGACACTCTCTAGGTTTGGCATGTTTATTGTGGCTTCACATGTCTTGTGATGTTGGTTGTTCTTGGCATTGCAGATGTGATGGAACCACACATCTTCTTACAGCAGGTTTCATTTTATGATAATGAAAGTATTCCAGCATAAGAAAATAGCACAATTCCTAATGCAAAGCATTTTTCATGTGTCAGATACATTATGTTTTTATTGACCCATTGGCAAAAGCAAGTCTTACAGCTAAGCTCAGAGTTCTATAGGGGGAAGTGGTCTCCTAAATAGTGTAAATGTGAAAAGGAAAGAATTTGTAATTATGGAATAACTTACCATGAGCACAATCAAGTTCTGGACCACAAACAATCACAAAGCAGCTCCTATTTGCTTTACCTTTTATAATTTGTTCAACTATCATGTCTATTTCCTTTTTTATTTAACATGTATATCTTCTTGCTGGAAAGGCATTTCATATCCGTGATATGAAATGCAATGTGTTCATGACTAGTCTAAATATGAGTACCTTATAGTACCAATTTAACAAATAAAGATATTTGATGTCTATTACATCAGGGTATTTTCCAAGCTATATGATATTTTTCCAAGCTATATGGTATGTACTTTGTAAGAGCTGATATTCTTTTCTGGTTACCTCTTCCAAGTGATAATGGCTATTTGCTAGTTTTTTTTTATTCTAGCCTTTGTTTAAAAAGTTCATGTGTAACATAATTGCATTTTATGACTTCATAAATGATAATTATATCCTTTTTTGCAGATGGAAAATATCTTTTTTATAGTTATTTTTGTATAGACACTCTTAAACTTCTCATATGTATTGCTTGAATGCAAAATAATTTGGTACTGTCTTTTTCAAAGCATAGTCATAAAAAGAAAACTATATAGATTTAGATTTGCCATAATTCCATTGGAGATTGGGAGAATGTTATTTTTGATTATTGTTTTGGTATGGTAATATATTTTATTTTCTTTAAAATCATCCTTCTTGATGTTTTCTGTCTTTTAAAATCATTGGCTTCAAATTCTAATGGTCACTGTAGCTCTCCTCAAAAATGAGAGTGGATAAATTATTATTATTTCATAAGAATTACTTAGATTCCCATTTAAATATACTACACAGAAACTGCAGTAATATAGGTTTCTAGGCTGTTTCTGAGCCCTTCTCTCTCTCTCTCTCTCAATCTCTCTATCTCTCTCCCATATCTTTGTGAGAACTTTTCACAGCTTATCCTCATCAGGTTGTCACTACACAAAAGAGATTTAGTATCATCTAACAAATTGCATTTTTCATTTTATATGCTCTTTTAGACCATATTATATGAGATAATAAGTTACTTTATCAAGAGGGACTACAGAAGCTAAGACGTCTACGGGTCAGTGCCAGGGGTTGACCGGGGGAGAGCCAGACGCCAGCCCTCTCCTATGAGTCAGCGCCATTCGTGACTGTAGGGGAGGAGAACAAGAAGTCAACAAGAAGCTAGGACCACCTGAGAGTTGGCGCCATGCTCAGGCTGACAGGGGGAGAGCCAGACACCAGTGCCTTCTGACACGTGGGTAAGGAGACAAGAAGAGCCAATGCTACCCACCCCCATAAGCAACCAGCTGATCTGGAGAAACACAGGCTGTGATGATAGTTTATGAGGTAAAATAAAAGTTAGTGCTTGTAGTGTTTAGTGTTTCACTGACTTTGCAGGCCTAAAGCCAATAGTCTGATCATCTATTTAGAGGACAACAATATGCAGCGTGGCATCTCTGGGGAATCTCCTTCTGAAGGTGTAGACATTGTTAATTCCCTATTATCTAGTTTTGAAATCTTGTATCATTCTCATTGTTTTGTTTGATTGGGTTTTATTCTGTTTTATCTTGTTTGTTTTTATGATATCCAATGGCATGGGCAGCTATTTCAAAGACAACAAGGTGTATTATGGTAACCATTTTGGAGTTACTAATATCTTGTTTTGAAGTTCTGTATTACACTCATTGTTTTGTTTTTAGTGGTTCTATTCTTTCTGTTTTGTTTGATTTTTAATATGTCTGAAGGTATCTGCAGCTATCTTGAAGACAAGAGACATTATGGTAGCCATTGTTGATTTCCTATTATCTTGTTTTGAAATCCTATGTCACAAACACTGTCTTGTTTTGATTGGCATTACTGTTTTATTTTGCTTGGTTTTATTCTCTTTAAGATAAAATGCCAAAAACAAAAATTTTAAAAGAGTGATAACAAGCCAAGATACAACAGTGATTTTCAGGTAACCCATTTTAAGAAATTCTCCACCTATAATATTTGATAAGCTATCTCTTCTGTTTTCACTCCTTGACGTAAGTGTGTATCTGTTAAAACTCATGACTTCTAACTTTCAGTTCTGGAGGGAAGGAAAATAGTGTTTGCTAAAGGCACCAGAGAGTTTAATACATTGCCAAACGCTCACAAAACTCAGTAATGGACAGCAGTTATTGTTTACTTTTTTACCTATACTTTTATTTACCCTATTGGGTAACTGCTGAGGAAAGATTTATACTGTTTACCCTTAGACTAACAATGTGGCATGCCCCTCACCTCTCTTCTCCTCATGTAGGCTATGCTTCCTTAAGTGTGCAATGAACACCCTACATTATATATTGTACCAGTCTGTGAGGTATGCAAGTGAGAAATACTGCTTTGAAATTCAAAGGCTTTCCACAGCACTGTTTTTATGGAAGGTGTCAAAACAAAAGTAAACTCAAAATACATAAAAACACCACTCATTTATGAAGATAGAGCTCAGGTCAAGCAACAACAAGAACAAATATACCAGTCTATTCTAATTTATGCTTTGTTAGGCATTAGTTTTAGTGACACCACCACTGTCAGCCACACCTCATTGCCTAATTGAAATACAAAATACAAAAAGTCTTATAGCAAATTGTTGGGCATTTAAAAAAAAATATCATGCCAATCATTTTTATCTGAGGGAGATTCTGCCCTTCTCATGACATTTGGCAGTTTGGAGCCATTTTACCACCTAGAGGTTCTAGTATTATTATTATCTAGTGGCCAGGGGCCAGAGATGTTTTAAAACATCCTGCATTGGACCAGGCAGGTATCTTCCACTGTGAATATTCTGGCTTCAAATATCAGTAATACCAAGATTTAAAAACTCTGGTTTATGCTGTCTTCTTTTGCATATGTTTAATCATTTGACCAGCACCATCTGTGAAGGGTTGCTGAACGTTCATCATAATCACAAACATTGATGTTTGTTTTGAAAAGTATTCTGTAGTGCATGGCTAATATATAATTAATATGTTAATAAATTTTATTCTCTTTTGTACTCTAATATGATTTTTTCTGTGTATACAAGTGCTGCGTTATATCATCTTTGGACAATTTCCAAAGGTTTTCTTAGTTTTTCATTGACTTCTAGATTCCTTTGGTGTTAAAACCCTTCTCATCTATCAGATGTAAAAAAATTACAATACTTATTGGTAGTTGTGATGGTTAAGATAGATGTGGTATGAATGTGTATCAACTCCACACAAGAAATGTAAACATTATATGATACAAACATCTATGCACAGGAGAAAAAAAAAGCTAAAATGATTTTCAACCCTCTCCCCAATAAAGTGTTAACTTCATTGGTTTTGTGATCTCTGCAGATGATTAATGCAACACACTTCTGGGCGTGTCTGGGTGGGTCTTGAAGGGGTGATCTTTGGTGTCATAGCTGTTCTCCCACCCCTTCTCTGGCATTGTTTCTTTTCTCTGTTTCCTAGCCACCGTGAATTGAGCAACGTTGCTCCTCCTCATCCTTCTACCATGCTTCTACCTTAAAACCAACCAATCATAGACTTAAGCCATGAACCACTTAAACCTCTCCTCATATGAATTTTGGTTATCTGATATTGCATCACAGAAAAAGGAAAGCTAGTACAGTAGTTACATATATATTTACACTCAGGATAAATCTGAGTTTGAATTTTTTCTCTTAAGTCCAAAGTGTCTTTATCTCATCATGTTTAAAAGTGGTCATCACACTTGAAATTCATAGGGCAAACGTGTTTAGCTGGTTAATAATGCAGATATAGATCCAACCAGACTGTCAGTTTCAAAGCAAATAATTATTTCCTAAAACAGCTGACCAATGCTAAAGTAATTAAAAGGTAGAAATTATCAGATATCTCCTCAGTCTACTGCTTTATTTCATTTAGACCCAATTCAAATATTTTCATGCTAAGTCAGGGGAAAATCCTAATTTGCATGAAGGCTTTAGCAGCTATACTCATTAAGAATCTCATAGTTCATTGCAATGTCAAAGACTTCTTTTTTCTTTTATAAGCTGATATGTATTAATAAGAAACTTACTGACCACTCCCACTTTTTCTGTGTGTGACCCATAGAACCATAATCAGTAGTACAGAATCAGCAATTTCACAGTTCTTCTTCTCTGTCAAACAACTGCATACTGACAGATCCGTCAAGTTTGATTCATTAGGTGCGTTTTTCTTATATAAGACTAATATGCTATGACTTTTAGCTCTCAGTAAATTTAATCACTGCAGCATTTCCGTGTGCTTATTCACTTTATTTTACTTCACAGAAGGCATATGTGCTTTAAAATTTAGTGCCATATGTGCACAAAATTGGAGACTTTTTGAGCTGGAAGGAAATTTTAAGAAAATATACTCTCAATCTTGCCATATTACAGGGTAGAAACTGAGTCATACGATGACTGCCAGACTGTGAATTAATCAGACAACTAAGTTGTGAGTGCCTAGCTCACTGTTAAATACTATCTGTGTTTCAATTTTGTATGCGTTGTATGACTACAAATTCAGAAAAAAATTAAGCAAAGGCCTGATTTCATAACGTGATTATTCTTTCCTAATCAAGAACATTTACATAACTATTTTATGTTACACATTATAGTTGGTAACTACATATTCTCATTAGTAAATAGAAGCATGAATGAAAGATTTCTTTAAAAATAATGGATTAGTTCATACAAATCATTCTTTACCATCAAAATACCTCAGAAATAATTAAAGCCTTTTAGAATTTATCTTATATCTTGTATCTTATATGGCAATGGAGTAATGAAGATATTGTGGATTTTTTGCTATACTATTTATTATTTTTGCACTTCAGGCAAAATCATCAAATCTCAATTTCCTTACCATAAAATGAATAAACAACATTTTATTATTTATATTTCTTACAGTGCTAATATAATAAGGTAAATGAGGTCATGTTTATAAACTAACAACATAGATATATAAGTTTGCATCGTCAGTCTCATTAAAACATTTCCACCTCTCTTCCTAGATATGCACAGCCTCTTCCACTGTCAACATCCTACACCAGAATGCTTCATTTGTTACATTCAATGAACACATAGCAATGCATCATCATCATAATTTACACTGACTTTGCATTCTTAGTGTAAAACCTAACAAGTCTGTGGGTTTCAACATAGAGCCACAAGTACAAAATTATATAA
>RJWT010056018.1:0-10083 GCA_004365215.1 Cuniculus paca
AGAAATACACAGTCAAAAAGGATGTGATGTGCTTCTGCACTTCACAAAGAAAATGAATGTTAAGCCACAATGGCTTGGGCCTAGATGTCCCCCTAAAACTTCATGCAGTCATAAGTGTGGCTTTTTCAGAGGTGGCTGGATCTAGAGTATGTAAAGCTGGAATAGATTCATGTTGCAGTGGTAAGATCAAAGGCAGTAGGAGTAAGGGTGTGATAGACCCCCCCCATAAGTAGCATGGATAAGATATAAGAAATAGAAAGGGCTGTGGTCATCCTTTTTTGCTTTGCTACCATTGGCCTGACATGAGCTGTTTCTCCTCTGTGATGCCTATATGCCATACCATCCTGCCTTGGAGCCAGATGATTATGAACTGAAACCTCTACAAACCGTGAGCTAAATAAATCTTTCCCTCTTTCACTTTGGGTGTTGGGTATTTTGTCTCAGCCATGGGAAAAGTAACTAAGACAACCCATGTTTAAAAAAAAAAAAACTAAATGACCATCCTTGCATTTCTTAAAATCCAAGTTTCATGAGGCAAAATATTTCTAAGGTTTTATTGGAAAATATGTCCATAGATAAAACTGTGCAAATGAAGAACTCATTTCTATGATCTTCCTGTCCTTAAAAAGATTATTGATCATTTAGATAACAATTATCTCCAAAAAGTACATCTTTTGCCTAGTCACAATTTCTCCGGATAAACCACTAGCCTTAGAAGGAGTGACCCTTGTATCCACTCTGACAATGATTCCTTCCTTCCCAAGCCCTTAGTGGAAAAGTAGTAACTCTGGTGAATTATGAACAATGCAGTCAAAATCTTAATATCTTAATAAATGGTACCACCTGTGTGGCCCTCTTTTGCTTTAGAATTTATCTAAAATCTCTAACAACCCTTCAGTTTCTCACTTGATATTTTCACCCTACAATGACACTGGGAATAATTAAGTTGTTAAAAGAAGATTCATAATGAAGCAACAAAACACAAAACAATTAAGGCAAATATTTGATGCTCATTTTATTTCTCCTCATTAGAATTTAAAGGTCAAAAATCATTTATAATTTAGAAATAAAGAATAAAACATAAACGTTAATTTTCCCTTACTTTAACATGGAAAAATATGAATGTTGTTCTGGAAGATGAACCCAAAAGCAAGTAAAAAGAAAAAATTTTCAGGATTAGTGAAGTTCTACAGTATTTCACTTGCACTTTTCAAAACCTCACAATTCACAGTATCCCTAATTCTAAATTAAGAAAATGGTAGATTTTAATTCTGTGTTTCAAATAACTTCCCTTTTAATCTTTATACTTAACCAATAGTAGTATTTGTGGTCAAAGTACAGTGCATTTTAGTTGGCTGTTAGCACTTACATTCTGTATGCTAACCCTCTATGATCTTGCTCAGGTAAAAGGTCATGCATCTGAGGCTGTACAGTTAATCACAAGACTTGGAAAGCTCTAGTGAAGGTTGATGGCCTTGGTTAGGTCAGAAAACCAATAAATCCATTTCTGATGTTAAAATGTATTTCCTGATACTGTTAGTTCACTAAGAATAGTTAGTAATAATTATAAGAATTTTTTCCCAATAGGAATTGTTAGCTTACTAACAATAACAATTGTTATTAACTACTGTTAATAAAATTGTTTTCCTATAATGATTAAAATCTAAATAGTATTTCACTTGGGGAAATTTATTGGAGAGTCACTATAATTAGTACTCCTGGATATTAAATAAGAGTAGTTAAAAATAGTCTATTCCCCATCATAAGCACCTTTATTCCTAAATTAAAATATATTTTTACACATAAGACTAAAACTTTAAACACATCTCCAAAACTCACAAGCACTGCTTTTGTTTTACCAACCCCAATTAATATTCCTTCTGCTATATTTCATTTAAAAATATTTTTGAAAAGCAAATGTTTGAATTTCACCATAAAAAAGAGACATTCCAGATATTAACATTAGCAGCATAAGTTTTAATAATTCAAAATTCTTTCACATTTTAAATAATTTAGAAAAGATTTATATGAACATTACCTCTGTTAATCCATTCTTTTAAAGATATTGAGCATCAGGGATATAGTTCAAAGGTATAGCACCTATCCAACAAGTGCAAGGTCCTGAATTCAATTTCCAATATCAAAAATAAATAAATAAATAAATGTAAAGATTTTGAAATGGATGGAATAAACAAAATATCTAGAGACTACTTATGGAAGCAAGTCAAAGGCATATATTCAAGGACTTCTTCCAACAGTATACACACAAAAAATACTAATTATAATGTTTTCTCATCTAGTCATTAAGAAAGTTACCAGTAATTACATGCAACTAAGCATTTATGCTCAAACATTCACTTACTTATATTTAGGGAGCTGCAGAATTCTGAGGTAATGATGAGGCAGGAGATTAAGGCATGGCAAACCACCTAGAAAACAAGATATAACCTATCCAATTTCAAAGAACCAAGTGGAACCAAGGCTAAAGACAGGGTATGACCTGATCCAGAACAGAGGCTGAGTGACAGGTATCAATCATGGTCAGGAGTAGGGGGGACTTCCCAGGGACTGGCTCAGAAAGACCACGACCATTCACTTTACTACAGACATGATTTCTGTGTGCTGCTATCTTCCTTTTCCTTCTTTCGCTGTAAACTACAAGTTGTGTTTACCTTTTCCATGGTTGTCCTGGCCAATTCTTTGGTAGAGACAGAAAGAGCCTGAAACCGTAGAACACTGTGACACCTAGCAACAAAGACACCGTTTTTCCAATATTTAGTAAATATTTATTAAAATGGCCTTTAATACAAATATTCCTCATCAGAAAGAATTTTTCCAATCATTAAGTGGCATTTATCTATTGGACAATTAAGAGCACAATATTTGCTTGTTCTGTAAGTTCTGCTGTGAGTCTTATTTACTTAACACTTCCAGATTTATTCCAAAAATAATGGAAGTATTTAATGATCTGACTTCTTATCTCTTGTCATAACATTTCTCAAGAAGGAAGTCTTAATTTCAAGAACAAAGTTGCTCATGTCAGGAACACAGGGGATTCACATGCAGACCTCAAAATTCCATATGCATTGCAAATAACTTTTCATAGTTATCACAGTGTGTATGATGATTAGTTTCATGTGTCAGCTTGGTTGTGTCATGGTACAAAGATGCTATATTCTACATGTTTCTTCAGAGGTATTTTTGGGGAGATAGAATTTACTTGGAGAAAGCACAGTGTCTTCCATAATATAGGTGGACCTCATCCAATTCTTCTAAGGTCTTAAGGAAAAGAGTTGAAGTTCCAAGAAAATGAAGAGATTCTGCCAGTTGTCTGTCTTTGGATGGAATCCATATTTCTTCCTTGGTTTCAGCCATCCAGCTTACCCTATATGTTTGCTAGCCTCCTTATATCATAAGTCATTCCCTTAAAATTTACCAACAACCCCCGCCCATACATGCACCCTTTTCAACATTTCTCTGAAAAACCATGACTAACCCAGTCTGTAATACTGGGAAAACAATTTTAAAGAAAGTTATTCTACTTCTTTTAAATATTAATGTTCCATTTAAAGTTGTATTTTGAACTAGTCTTTCACATGAGATGCTGATACACTGATTCTGACCATCAGAATAAACTGTTTACAATCACTTTTTTAACATATGCCAAGTTAGATTTTCCTTTTCTCACTTTGTCCTCTCTATGGCCACTGTGTACCTACAGTTCAACCCTAGAATACATTCCATGACAACAGCCAAAAAATGTGAACTCAAAGCTTTTTATAATTATCAAATATCAGACATAATAAAAATATTAAATGATAGAGTAGTTATAATTTGACCGGTTCCTATAATATATTATTACTAAAATATTTTAAATTTTAATATTCAGAAAAATATTAACTTACTATTTACAAAAGAAGGATGCTAATATATAACTCAGCCATAACTGCAAAATATAAAGAAAAATATAAAACAAAACAAAATATAACAAAAAAAGTATGTTATTTCTAGATAGTGGGATATTATATGATTACTAATTTTTAAATATACACCATTTTTCTAAAATAGGTCTGTATCATCTTAATTATTATGCAGAAAAGTTGTAACCTTTGAACAGATGAGTAATATTAATTTCTCAATGAATTCTTACTCCCCTTTTTTCTGTCTTTCTGTAGCATTTGGGAGAGGCCAACACGGTGGAGACATGGTTCACACACACTTTAGTTGGCAAACAATGTGATTTACAAACACAAGCACTTGGCAAAAGCTTGCTTTGGTTTGTGGACTCTGCACTGGGTAAAGAACACAAGCACAGCCATCTTTCCCACAGGAACACAAATGCGGCCATCTTTTCCAGAATCGTAGAATGAACTATTTTGTGTACTGAGTTACCATTACATCTGATAATCCTTGCCAATTGTGCTACAATCATCTGTCTATATATTTGTCTCCCCTTGTAGTCTGTGAATGTTATGTAGTCTGTGAATGTTATGTCATGTACTAGATTTTGCAGCATTCAATACATGTTTTTGATTAGGAAAGGCAATATGTAGTGGCCATTATCTGTAAAAATACTGAAAATTAAGAATTTGCAACTGCATCATGACTTATCAATAGCATTATTAATTTTCCATGATAATAATACCTGTATTTTAAAACTTCCTAGGATGCTAAAATATATTCAAGAAAATTGATAGTGATAGTAGGTACAGGCAGCACAGCAGGGGGCTGTGAGATCACTCCCCTCCTCCCACTTGAGCTTGGGTAGCACCCCAGGGCTGTATGTAGCTTAATTAGAGTAAGCTCCAGAACAAACATACTTGTTGAAAGCCTCTAACTTAGGGTGACTCAGCACTCTGTTAATCATCCTGTCAATCATACCTAGAGACCTAACAAGAGGCACCAGGCTGGGGCGCGCACCTCCTTAGAAATCCAAAAGCTCGATTTTATCTGTGTGTCATTTGCTTTCCCTGTTGTCCCAACACCACTCTTTTGTTTGCGCCTCATTTTTGTTTCTCGGTATGGACCTGCCCGAGAACGTATTCCCACGATCTTCAGTAAATGCAGCTGCTTTTCTTTCACCCTTGGATGCACACTTGCAATTCTTCGCTCACCATACACAAAAGCCTAGATTCTATGAGTTGGCTCTAACCCATGTATCAAAGATAATCTTTAAATCATCCTGTCTCCACATCTCACCTCTGTCATCTCCCACCCTCTCCCCAGAACTGGACCTGTGCATTTGCCAGTGTGCAATGCCTTTGATTACGCTTGGTTACAGTAAAAGGGGGTTTGTGGGTTAAAGATTACTACTCGATTGACTTTGAGTGCATCAAAAGGGAGATTATTACACTGAGTCAGCCAAATCTAATCACGACTTTCAAAGTACAGACTTTTCCTAAACTGGTAGCACAAAAGATTAGAGAGATTCATAGCATGACAAAAACTTGACTTGCCTTTGCTGTTTTGAAGATGGCAGAGATCACATGAGGAAGAAAGCTGGGTCTTCAGGAAAGAGAGAATTAGGCTAGGATGGCAGCAGGAAAGAAATAAGGGACAAGGATCTGGATTCTGCCAGTGGTAAAAGAGATCTCTTCCCCCAGAGTCTCCAGATGAGACCTTCATTTTAGCCTTGCAAAACCAGAGTCCAGTTAAGCCTGTCCAGTTACAGAACTAGCAGCCAACAAATTTGTCTTTTAAACTGCTATATTTGTGATCATTTAGACACCTAATACAATAACAAATTGCCTTATTTTAACCCCAAAACTACAACGATCAAGATGTTTATCCTATATTAAGAGTTACATTTTGCTGTGGTTTTAAAGCTCAAGTGAATACCGCACCATCATAGGCGCATAGAGGACTTATAAATTTTCTTACAATATAGTTAAACTTACACAGAATGCACCGTTCCTTTATTCTCTAAACTGGCTTTATTTTCTTCAGGAACTTATCCAACATCAAAGAAAACTTTTTCCTGACATATAATAATATTTTGGTCTCTCCTGGTTTATTGAAAAAAAAATTTTTTTTGGTACCAGTGATTGAACTCAGGATCTCATGCTCACCAGGCAGGTGCTTAAGCGGCTGAGCTAAACTCCCGGCCCCACTAAATCCCTGGCCCCTCTCCTGGTTTATTGAATTTTTTTTAAATTTTAAATACATGCTTCCAGTATATAATGACTACCTGAATTCTCCTGGTTTTTATGCTTACTCTCTTCAAAGTCCAAATCTCACATAGGATACTTTTAAAAAGTCTTTAGGACAACTCAGCCTTTTCAGACAGATGCTCCCTGGTTGCGTTCATTCTCCTCAACGCTCCTTCCTCCAAGAAGGGTCTGGGTGTGTTAGGAGGTTGTATTGTTTTCAGGACAAGGGTGCTTGACGGAGCAGAGTACACAGTTGTAACCTGCTATGTCTTTGGGCTCCTCCAGCCTCTGTGAAGAGGCTTCTTATTTGTCTGGCTTCTCCTTTCCCTGCTGGAATCCACTTCCAGTGTTGTACAAGCTAATAATGAGCTTTCTCTTACATGGTCTTACTCGGTTTCTGTGAACTTCCCTGAATCTGCAGCACTCTCCAGCCAGCGCCTGGAATAGGCAACCCAGCCCTCTCCCGTGTCCGCTGTAGTTGAGGAACATCCCTGCAGCAGTCCCCACGACGGATAGGTAGCACAGGGATACGAAATTCCATCTGCGCCTCACTGGCTACCTACAGCACACAGTGGGGAACCCAGAGACGCTAAGCTTTATGTCTCTTTAGCCTGAAAGGACACTTGGGAAACCAGATTCTTCACATACTTTCTCTTCTGCCTTCCTCTCCCTTTATCTCTCAAAATTCCTTGTGACCAAAGGACAGGCCTTAAGGCCTGTATGTACTGCTTTTACATCAATGCATTCCATTACATTATATGTAAAGAAAGTAATAAATATTGCTATAACCAGTATCAACCTGTGAAGATTGTTAGTTAAGAGGATAGAAGTGCCCTCTCTTCATCTATGGAAGAAGTTTTATACCGTGAACCTTTAATGTTTGGGTATTGGCATGAAAGAAAATTGGCATATAAGAAAAATATAAAAAATATTCACCTCAAAATCTTTCTTTCAAAATGATTTTGCTACCAAAATATTACTCTTTAGTCTTCAGAAGTTAAACATTAATTCTAAATCTTTCACCAATTCTATAAAATTTCTCATCCCACCTACCAACTCTCTAAAAATAAAGAGAAGCTTCTGTTTAGTTAGGTAGAAGGCCAAACAAAAACAAGACAAAAGAGAAAACGATAATAACATAATCAAAATATTAATTACCTACACAGATAAAAATACCAGGAAGTGGACAAAGAAATACTAACATAGGTAATTGTTCTAATTTTCTCATCCTTGAAGAGATACTAACCAGATTACAAATTCAAAAAAAAAGGTGAATAAATAAATCTTGCGTTGTCACTGGAAGATAATGAATGCTCTTCTCAGTATTTTGAAAGCTACAGTGAGAAAACAGCTAGTCTACTCATGACACTGAAGACCTCAGCAAAACTGAGAATTAAACAAAGTTCCCACAACAATAACTAGTGACTGCTTCCAAGTATATCCGCTAATGGCCTTTCTCTAATTTAAAGCAAAGCTAACATTTGCACACAGTCTTTAAAACATTCAGGATCACCATTCTGGACAGAAACACAGCAGCAAGCAGGCCTCTTTCCTGTTGATAGGATCTTGCATTGAAATTAAATCCTATCTCTGTATGAAACTAAAATACCTAAAAATTAAAATATGTGCTTTTTAAGGCTTCTTGCATACATATAGTGCTCATCCAACTTTCTTACAAAAACTTAGCTGAAAATATAATGTAAGAAACAACCTTTTTTCCACATTTCCAAAACGCTTAGAGTAAGAATAGAATAGAAGCGTAGCAAAGTCCTAATTTATTTTTAATCTTTTCCTGTGATTTATTATGTAGGACACCGGACACTCCCTAGAGAGCTTGAATTCTGCACACAGCTTATTCAACACTGCCATTTATTCATTTAAGTATGTTTCTGAGACTGCATAATCTGATATTACCAAGCAGGTCTCACAGACAGTTTGCTGAGTGAAAATTCCACAGTATGGTCTTTCTGCTAAAGAGAATTCCACTCTCTGTGGAGAAATGTGAAAAACCACCAAATTCCCTTCAACTTTGTGAACATCTTATCTCTGAACAACTTTTATCAACAAAATGTGTCCAATAATCTCAATGCACTTTAGTGTGCAGCTTTATACTGACAGAGAGGTGAGGATGAGGCAAAACAGCAAAGGATACTGAGAAGAAACTAATTGCCTGATAAAGAAAGTTCAGTGACTACTAGCTTTGTATGAAAATGAAAAATGTGCAGATTAACCAATCTGATAGCATTTCTATTAGTCTCATGTATTAAAGCTACAGCAAACTGTTTACCCTACTGGTCAGCTCTTGCAAGAGGAACTCTGATCTCATGAATGTCAGCACTTGCCCTGAGAGTTTACTCGGCTTTCAGCACAAATACCTTTCTTGTTCAGCTCTTCAAAGTGAATAAAAGAAGAAAGCAAAAGGAAAAAACATCTAGCGGGAGATTACAACCTTCTCCACAGGGAATCCCTCCCGAGATGCGCTGATTGTAAGAACCTACCCAGAAGGGGCTCAGTGTGCTGTAATCCATTCTGAATGTGACTGGAAGTTTGTGTGTACAGTGAAAGAAAGGTTTTTCATCCTGGGAGAGAAAAGGAATCCTTATTTTTGAACCTCTACCAAACAGTTAATTGTCACCTATGATTTTTACTGCCAAAGAGTAAATTCATTGTTTCCTAAGAATTTTCTCATTTTGTCAACTGAATAATGCCTGGGTAAAACAATTTGCCTAAGTATTAGTAGGTTGTTTTAATTGTGTTATTTCAAATTTTGGGAAATAGCACATTCCCACTCCAGAATATGCGATTAGATTTTGTAGCATTGCAAGAAATCTCATATCTACATAAATCTCTAGAAGATTTGAGCAGCTCAATAGTTATCATCAATTACAATCAAATGAAACATGTTCATAAGCCGTTCATCATTATTGTAAGTCTATTCTATTGAAGCCCATTTAGAAAGCAAGTCTTTTATTACTGAAGGTTTGTCAGTCTAATAAAAGAAGAATAGTCCTCTTTAAGGAAATGTATGTACATGAGACAAATGCAGTCAAATATTAAACTGAAGATAGAATGTTGACCCAACAGACTGGATAATTAAAACTTCTTTCTATAGTACTCGCCACCTCAATGTGTTTACTTTCTCGTTTATTCCATGTGTTCTTTAATCCAAACTTGCATAAGCTTCATAGTAAGCCTTCCAATAACCTAATGGTTTTGTCTTCTCCCTCTTCTTATCCTATTAACCTTCCACCCTTCACTCTCATACTGCATTTTGTTTTTTTAAAATACAGTTGTGAGTACGTCACCATCCTATTGAAAATTTTATGAATTTTCATTCCATACAAGATGAAGTCTGAACAACTCCCCATTCAAATACATTCCCAATCTCTTCCAATTGTCTTTTTAGGCTTATTCAGTCCTTTGGTGTCATGCCTGCTTACCAGCTCTACTGACACAATCCTCACTCCTTACAGTGTACCCAGTGTTCAGGCTGCTCTTGGTTGTCCCACACTACATCGGGAAGAAGGTAACTTCCAGCTTTTTGCCACTAGTATATTGTCATGGTTGATACATTGTGTCAACTTGAGCAGGTTATAAGTTTAACTGAGAGACTCAACAGGGAGCCAGAGTTCTTACTTTTTAAATATCCTCATCCTGTACAAAGGAAGGCAAGGACATTTTGTGAGTGTTAGACCCATCCTGAAGAGGGGGTGTTACACCCACCCTGAAAGGGGAGGATGGCCTGTGTACAATATAAGGGAGGAGAGGAGGCTTATTTTTCTCCTCTTTTGCTTTGGCTGCTGCCTTGAAGTGTTGCCCCAGTGCCATGCCACCCTGCCTTGGAGCCAGCTGATTATGGACTGAAATCTCCAGAAACTGTAAGCTAAATAAACCTTTCCTTGCTTCACATTGGTCATCAGGTATTTTGTTTCAA
>RJWT010056019.1:0-10077 GCA_004365215.1 Cuniculus paca
CTACAAAAACCTAAAGCATGGATAGCGTTCCAATTTGCCAAATTCATAACTTATCCACAAAATTTTATCAGATTTCTTAAAAAGCATGGATATATTACTTCTAAAATGCATGCTTCACAAATGTCATATCTGGACTGAACTACATTTATTATTCACCACTATTTAATAAATAAGCAGACAAAATTTTTAAAAATCTATAAAGAATGCAAGTATTAGTGATTCCCACTTAAATATGAAATGTCTGTTCACATCATGGTTCACATGCTTTGAAAATAAAAATTACTTTATCTAATATCCTATTTTGCTTCTTAAAACAAGAGTTAACTACAGATTGTCCTGTCTGAAATAGAGTACTACTAAAAAATTCAAGTATTTTAATAATTTTAATATTTATAACTAAAATAAAAAATGTTTTAATAATAGTTAATTAAATATTCATTTTGTTTTCAAGAGACTAAGGGAAATTTTCTAGTTCACAAAGGAGTACAATAAAGAAAATGCTGGCAGGTTATCTGATATTTACACAGTATAAATAATTTTGCTTTGTTGAGGTAAAGGAGATTCCTTTAAATGTTCTCAAAACACAAATAGCCACATGTTCTAGAACAGATAATTGTCAGGAAGCACAGGATAAAAATACCTGGGACTCTATTTCCAACTGAAAGAAAGGAGTAGCCTATGCAGTAACAGTGAAAACACTAGGAACAATTACATAAGGAATGAACACTCCACAAATTAGAAGGGTGTAATTTCTAGGATGTAAAAGTAAAAAAAGCAAAGAGCAGAATAGTGCTTATTATAAGCTGCTTTTTGTATTGGAAAGAGAAAAATAAACAGGTTGATCATTCCCAATCCAAAAATTCTGAAACCTGAAATGTTCCAAAATCTCAAATTTTTGACCACTGCCATGATGCTGCAAACAGGAAATTCCACATCCAATCTCATGTGACTGGTCAAAGTCAAAGCAAGAACACTAAAAACATATAAAATAACCTCTTCCCTATCCCCATGTAGATAACGTGTATATGAAATAAGTTAATTTCATATTCAGATTTAAGTTTCATCTCTAAGATAACATGCTACAAATTAGAAAATGTTGAAAACTATAAAATCCAAAATATTTTTGGTACCAAGCATTTCAAATAAGGGAAACTCAACCCATATTCTCTTATGTGAGAAGGATGAGTCAGGAGTATGGAAAACTAAAATGGAATAAAAACAGAAGGGAATCAAATGCATCAAGTTGGTGACAAAAACAATTAATTCCAGCACTTTCAACACATCATACTTTGACTGGACAGCCACAGAGGCATACATTCTAAAAAGAACTGCTAAAATATTTTAATTTTACTCAGTCTATTGATGGTCATAAGATACCATAATTAAAAAAAAACAATTTATATAAATGGTAGGGTTAAGTAAATAAATATATTCATGCTATGGGGAATCATTAGAAACAAAATTTTTTACCATGAGATAAAAAAGACACAATATTAGAAGTTCAAATTCTTAAAAAGTGAATGCATGTGATCCAACAAGTGCCAGCGGCCACCAGACAGGACTCACCTCCTGGCAGTACTGCAGGATGCCTTCCTTGCTGCCAATGCAGGTTTTGGTCCCCGATGGATCTGGCTCCCACTTCCCATTCTGTACATTCATGTGCATGTTCAGTTTGCCACAGAACATGGCGATCTGGGGTTCTGCCAGCAGGCCGGCATTGCCATCAGTGGGCACCTAAAAAACAAATAAATACATGAATGAGTATGTTTCAGTTAGTTACAAAACCCATGGCTGCAAGGTAGAGAGGCTGGCAGAGGAGCAAGGAATTTGAGTGACAATATCAAAAAGTTCTATCCTTGCTCATTTTTAACTACATAGTAGCCTGCCTTCAGTTTTCCAGTGGGTTATCATACGCTACAGACCACCTTTAATACCCTGCATTCTTTTACACTGAAATAGAGGAAGAAACTAACAGCACTGAAAGGAATTTATTCATGGAAAGAGTCACACATTTTTCCATAGAAGATTTTGCAAAATCTGCCGCAGAAAGGTTCTCACCAGAAACTAAGATGTTTTTTCTGAAATAAATATAATCATGGCAGGGGAAACCACATCCCCATAATGACTCCCAGCAGACTCACATGAAGCGTTGTACCAGTCCCTGCCTGATGGTCAGGCCTGGAGGTCACAGGCTGTGCCACCTCTCTGCACTGACAGCACGGTGTTACTGGTGCACCCGATTAGCGAGCAAGGTTGCACTCTACTTTGAGGACATAAAAACTCCCTAGAATTCACCCTCTGCAAATGTAACTGAATACGTTGGCTATTTTACCCATTTTTTCCCCAGAACATTCTCTGATTTATTGTCTCAGCTCTTCCGTTAAGGGTGCCTGAGTCCCATCTCCTCACCACACTACGAGAAGCCAACAATGTCTCATGCAGAGCCTGCTGTGCCGTAAGCTCGGACGGGGTCTCATTTATGAGCGCTGCAGGCAAGTACACTGCTTTGCAGAAACTGGAAATGGTGCCGTCTTTGTTCATAGTCCCTTCTGTGTGCAGTTATTACTTGTAGATAAATATTTTAAAAAGGGAAAATGGAAGTTCCGAAATATGTTTTACCTCACTCAGTAGGTTCTATGAGAAATGAAAAATAAATCAACAGAAGTAAATGAGTTACTTGATACCAAGGATTCAAAAGACCCAATAAGCATAATTCTTCCTTGTTAAATCCAGTTGCTGAAAAACGGTGAGACCTTCACATGCCCTGAGGAACTAACTTCCAACAGCAGCCTTCATGCAGTCAAATCCTGGGGTGATTCCACAGTGATCTGAATCATTCCCAAGAAGTATTAGGAGGGAAAAGAAAACTGACACTAAAATTGCATGGAGAGACTTCAGTTAAAGAAATGTAATTTTTCCTGACATGTCTTACCACAGAAATGTAAAATGGATCAAACATCTGCCCATTCAAATCATCTTCATATGTATTTTATCCAACCCCAAAAGAGGATTTATATCCTTTTAAAAACAAAAAAATAAACAGGTCTTGCGCGGAAACTAGTCATGGGTGAAACAGCTGCTGGCAAAACCGTGTTTTCGGAGATCTCTTTCTATCTTTCACAAATCTCTGCTTGTACACTGCCAGATGTTTAAGTCATTCACTTCAAACACTAGCTAAGACCACAATGACAGATCATCTATAGAACTACTGGGTCCGCTCTACTTCAGCCTCCAGCCCACTCCCACCTCTGACAACTTCCGTGAAAATAAGTCTCATTCTCCACAGAATGCAAAGAAGCAGCCTTGCAGAAAACACTACAAATTTAAACTTCACAGCTCTCCTGAGGGATTAAAATGAAATTCAATGCTATCATCTTAAAATTCAGACTACAAGTTTTGCCAAATTTATTGAATAAACCAATAATAACATAGCAAGAAAGTTAAAAGAAAAGTCAAATAGTAATCTGTCAGACACCAGTGGATGAGGCCTTGTATTAGAATACTTAAGAAGGTACTCCCCTGGAGGAATTTACAGTCCACTAGTGAAATCCCCATTCTATTGTACATAGTACTTCATTCTGCTTGACTTTCAAATATTTCTGTCCCAAAGATTAAAAGACCTAGCAGAATCTTGCTACCGTATTCCTTACTGAAGACAGATTAGTGAGACTTTGCCTCAGTTGGTAAATACCTGTTAAATGAATTCCATCCTCACATCTGAGAATTTCCCTGTTCCTCTTTCTCTTCAATCTGTTCATTATATTGTCTAAAGAATATGTTCTACCTTCTAGTCAATACAAAAGCTCTTGATTCTGTTTCACCCCTTCAAACAACATTTGACAGTTTCTCTCCTCTCTTCATGGTAGCCAGGCCTTAAGAAGGCCTCCTGTGCCCCTCCCATGCTGAGAGTCACAACCTTGGGTGGCCCCCTCCCCCAAAGCACCGGGCTTTATCTGTGCAGCAAGTAGAATGTGGCAGAAATGATGATGTGTAACCATCAAAGAAAGATCACAAAGGACATCATGGTACTTTATTGCTCAGTTGCTGTGAAGAAGGTCAGTAGCCATGTTGTGAGGACACTCAATAGCCTTGTGAAGAGGCCCAGGTGATAAGGAATTAAGATCTCATGTAAAGAGCCAAAAGAGCTAAGAAAGGAAATAACCTGAAGCCTTCACACTTTCTTAAGCCTACAGGTCTGACTGAGGACACAGCTGCAACCTCAAGAGGGACCCAAAGTCAGAACTTCCCATATGGGGTTCCAAACTACTTACCTTATTTATTACAAATAATCCCTACTCTCCACTATTGGAAGTCTCAAACAATAAACAACAAAATCCCTCCCATTCTGTTTATGGGAGAGAGCAAAGGGTCAGCAAACTTTTTTGGGGACAGGGCCAGACAATATCTTAGATTTTGTGATCCACACAATCTCTTTTGTGTCTGCATGGTCCTATCGTTATATGTATGGTAGCACAGAAACAGCCTTAGACAATATGCAAAAAAATGGGTGTGGCTTTTTTCCAGTGAAATTTTATTTACAAAAAAGTCAGTAGACCAAACTGACACATGATGCTGAAACTGTTCTACAGCAAGCATCTTCCATTTCTGTCACTGATCATAAATGTTAAATGACCTTGTGATTTACACATTCACTGTCAACACGTTCCCACTTGCTTCTAAAACACAGCACCTTGATTTACATTCCCATGGCTAACCTCAGGATGCTTCTCAAAGGCTACAAATGATTCCTATCTGAGAAACCAAACAGGTTTGGTACAGGTCCCCTCTCACCTTCTTTACCACACATTAAGTCTTCCTTGGAAGCCTTTTCCCTTGGCTTCTGTCATGATGAATTATCTTGGTGTTGACTTCTCTCAGTATCTCTTCACTGATTCACTATCCCTCAGTTCCACACCTAAGTTTCCGAAAGATGGGGCTGCTGCTGGTTTTTCTCACCTATTTTAAAAAGTCTTACTGACTTTAAATTCCTAGCTGCAGAGAGGCAATTACAGTATAACAATACTAGGCAATTGTGTAATTTGGGGGACAAAACAATTAAGTAAGACAAAGTCTTTACCCTGATAATCGGGTGACAAACGTTCCCAGTTTAAAGTGGACTGAAAGTGTTCACAGCATATGAGATTTCTGGTGCTAAAACCAGGAAAGTCCTTGGCAAAAATAGGACAACTGGGTACACTACCTGACGAACTTATAAAATATATGCTGCTCAATTTTTTAAAAAATCTTTATTCCTTAATTTCCTTTTACGTTTTTTCTATTTTTTCACTGTGTTATCCTTCCCTCTGGACTTCAGTTATTTTAATGGCATCTGCTTGCACACGTGCAAGTGCTGATTATCGAATGGTGGTGATCTTCTCACAGCTCTACGAATAAACTGATTATGACCTTTCACATAAGTTGATTATGTAATAATTTCTTCATTTTAGTAAGTTAGTTTAGACTACAAAATATATACTTTAGTTTCTGATTTCAGGTTTTCCACCAGGTGAGATTTAATATTAACTTGCTGAATAAATATATAGACTCTTGATAATTAACATGCTCTATTTCCATAAAGCAGACATAGAGTAATACATTAAGCCTTGATTCCTCTATAATTACAGCAAATTATTGAATTTGAAATTATAAAATCTGTTTTATATACACATCTTGTTATACTTGACACTACAAAAGGCCCTGTACAGATAAATACTCAAATCACAAAAATCAGAAAACCACCTTTTTCAAGCAAAATTCTTTTCCAAACCAACAACAGCTGCATGCATGACAGAGCGATTAACTTGGAGAAACAAATTGAACCAGAACTCTTTCTGAAGCCTACCTACAAAAAAAATCCCATGTTTTAAGTAGCATATATCCCTGTCTACATTAATTTACACAGACAAACAACTCGCCTGCATCAAATAACCCATCTAAGAGACAAGGCGTGATTGCTACCAACAGCACACTCTGACACTCAGCCAAAAAGAAAAAGTTAGCATCCCTGACAGAGTAGCCATGCAGGAGACGATGCTAGGCCATCAGTATTGGAGTGGGGGAGGGGGCGTAGCACGTTTACCCAAACCTACTTTCTGAATGAAATATCTGCTGTTCAGGCTCTATCTATGAAGACAATCATCATGAAATGAAAATCTTTGGGTCCTAGAATATTTGCTGTGAGTAAAAATGCACGCTTTCAAAGTCATCCTACAGTAATTATTTCAAATTTTAAAGTATTTCCTTAATAAAAAAACACAACTTCAGAAGAGAAATATAAACACTTAACTACTGCTTTTTAATTATCTAAGGTAATTTAAAGTTACTTAAAGAAATCTACAACTACCTAAAACATTCAAACTGTGGTGTGTAAACGGCCACTCGTGGTCTTTGTGTTTGTGGGAGACTGAGAATAAAGGTAATTCTTGTAACTTTTGCAACTTCCCAGTGAAAACATAAAACTGGAGATACTTTCCCATGGGAAAACTGTGTTCAATGACAATGAACGAAATCACTGACCGCAACAATAGTGTTCATACATAGCCTCAAATGCAAGAGGCTGTTTACAGAAGGCTCTGAACTGCAGCGACATAAAAATTACATTCAAAAATGCTGGAAATCTTTTTTAAACAATCCTTTGCTACTGGGGGAAAAAATGATATTTCCACACCACAATAGCTAGAGTACCAAAATAAAATGGACTTTCCAAAAAGCAATTTAACTAGAAAAAGGCTGCAAATAGGGATTAAGGGGAAGCTAAACTAAACAAATGTAAAATATAGCCCTAGCCTGGACAGGATCTGCAGGAGCGAGTTGGAAACATCCACCTACAGCCTCTGCAATTTACAATCAAGTGCAAAGCCAGCTTCATGAACAAGTTCTCCCGCTGCCTTCCAACTGGGTGTTCCTTTTCTCCAAAAGTTTCTCTCTTTATTATCATCAAGAAGATCAAAATTCCTCATAAAGCAGGCTTGGCAGCATTCCTCCCTCAGTCCCAACTACAAGGGGGAAGGAACAAGGAGCTCTCTGTTTCCCTGGCTGAAAATTCCTGTTTGGCAAGGAGGGGGCACAGATCCATAGCTTAGTTGCATCTGTGGATTTATGTAATTTTAAGGTTTCTGGCTAATGAAAACCATCTGGTTTCTGTATGTGAACAGACTGCACTGGTCCAAATAGCTGGCCTCACATGGTGAAGTATGCGGAACTTCGCTTCTTCGAGTGGGATATTCTTGTAAAATCTTTTTTTAAGCACAGGATAGTGTCTCTATGTCTACCCCATCTGCAGTTCCCTCACATGGATACAGTGTTACCATAATCTGAAGGTAGTTCAAGTATACACCAGAAAAATGTAGAATCCACATTGCTTTTAGATTCCACGTGAAAACATTTAAAACTTCCATTTTCAAATGTAAAGATCTGCTCCATACAATTCCAATCTAAAAAATTTGAGTGAACGCCTTTCCAGGGAGGAATAAATACATCATAAGCAAATTTTCATTGTCCAAAGGAAAAAACTATATGTAAGGATTTCCTTTCATTAAAGGGGAAAAAAACCTTCAGCAGAGAACACTTGTAATTGCTCATTTTATCGGTAACAGAGAACTGAAAAATGAGAATCACAGATGTGGACGAATCTGTAAGGCACTCATGCCAACACTAAGAGGAAAAGGATCAGGTAAGGATTTGTCCAAGGCCATAGAATTTCAGTGGCTGAGAAAGGGCTGGACATACTCCCTTAAGAGCTCTGTTGAACTCAAAATGGAAAACTTCAATTTTCTAAGGCTCTGTGTGTGTGTGTGCACGTTGTGTGCACATGCACACGCACGCGCATGCATATTTGTGGTGAGAAAGAACAGAAGCCAGTCAAAGCACACAGAAAACTTAAATGTGACTTCTTAAACATTACAGGGCTTCACTTTACTCGTGGGAAGGACTGCCACATCTATTCACACTGCTATTTACTGCACAATTATTTCAGAGTTTGAGTTTCAGCCTAAAAATGATTTGTCACAAATGTGAGTGGAGAAAAGAAAAAACTCCTTTCAAAGTACTAATCTACATATTTTTCACTCCTGGAAACAACATTCTTTTGGAGGCACTGTTGACATGGCTTCCAATTACAAGTTATGGCTCCTTGATGTCATTCATGGCCTCCGTTGACACCAAGCTTTTCTTTCTGCTCAAAGGGTAACTGTTCTCCACTTGACCCCCAAACTCCTACTACTCATAACAAGCCTGGTAAAGCATGACTGCTGCTGGTGCCCAGTTGGAAATCAAGAGCTCTTTCAAAAGAAACCTTTGTTATTCAACACCCGCGAAATTAATAACCAGTGTTCAAATCATACTTTTTAGGCAGCACTGAGTGGTAGCCACTGTTTAAACTGATAGGAATGGATATAACAATGAAGTTTTAAAAAATATAGCCCTATGTATGGCAACCAAGCTATTAGCTTCAAAACTGTTTATAATCCAATTAAGTTGATTTAGTCGTAAAAAATAAATCTTCTATAGTTCAACTCCATGAACACACATATATAATCATACATATACACATACATATATGTACATACATATACATATATGAATATTATGTCTACTGTCATGCTTCTACTTTGATAAGAAACTTACACTGGACAGCTAAATTCTTTTCAAAGTTATTTTAATATAGAAATAGTTTATTTCTTTCATCCTACCTTTAAAGGTTTACTGACAGTTAAGTCACCAAACAAAAATATATAGATTGAGATCTTCATATTCTCCCTTGACTTGTGATAAGGAAAGGACTTGAGTTTAAAAAAAAAAAAAAATCAAAGTATCTACTTAGGCTTATCTTCCTTATCTCATTTGAGTCTCACAAAAACCAAGATAAATGACTTCCACATTTATTTAGAAAAATCTCAAAAACTCAAAACCTGCCTAGGAGTCTAAGTCTGTGACTTCAAAGCTCATGCTCGCTTTTTCTCTAATATAATCTAGTTAGCATTCCTTCCTGGTATAGGTTCTCAAGTTTGTTTGTTTGTTCTTTCAATTTTGAATATTATTTTCAAACAAATTTCTCTCTATAGCAGTACTATCTTGCAGGTCTTTGTTACTAGTTTTCTAAAAACTTATTTTTAGAGCAAGAAAAACGAGAACCAAATCCACCACTTAAATATTTAATCTGCATTTATTAAACTTAAGCTACTAGATGTTGTTATTTAATAAACTTTGTAGTTTTTTCTTTAAGAAACTGCCCCTGTGCTGAGGGTTGGGGGTTGGGGGAGATCATAACACCAAAATAAAAGGGAGAGAATTGGTGAAGAGGAAAGGAATGGGTGAGGGGGAGGTATTAGAGAAGGGGTGATGAGAGATTACGATCAATGTGTGTTACTTGCATGTACAAATATGCCAAAATGAAGCCCATCAGACTGTACAACTAATATGCAGCAACGAAACAAAAATCACCTGAAATGCATTCAAAACACAAAACTTTCTCTGAAATTAGCCCTTAAATGCCAAATGAATCTTTTAAAGTCTAAATCCAGATATATTGCAATTGTCAATGCAAGTTCATCAACCTTTATCTTATTTTGATCTGTATTTTCTAAGTTTTCAAAAGTGGCCACACGTATGTATTTACCTATACAGTGTATGTACATATATATATATATATATATATATATATATAATACTGCTACCTGTAAACCACAAATGCAGGTGCTTTGCTAAAACCTCACTGAAGACTTATTGCACTGTAGCCCACATTGCTAATGAGCTGGAGGCCTTGGAAATTAGGATCCTCAGAGATACTAGTGTGAAGGGCATTCACTGTAAATAGATTTGATAAAAATAAATGAATGATTTTCCAATACGACTTTTACTAGTCCCTACTATATGGACAAGTGAGCATTTAGCACACAGTGCAACACAGAACACCCAAAATTTATTAGTTCTCCTCATTTTAGATACATGAAATCTATACACGTTCCATTTCTGAAATTTTACTGTTTTCTATCAAATCTGGCCAAGATCAATTGATCTTGGGCAGGAGAATAAGCTGCAATAAATGAAATTTATTTGGGGATGGATCATGACTTTACT
>RJWT010056020.1:0-10087 GCA_004365215.1 Cuniculus paca
CCAGCGGTTGCTATCTGTAATACACCAAAAAACGAAAAGCAGGAGCTACTGAACTAGAGTTAAACAGGGTTTTCTACAGCTTTTGTCCTAGACGTTGGCACTGCCTCCACCGCAGTTATGTGCAGGCCTCCTTAGTCTGCCTGGGCAGCAGCCCTACTTCCCTGCCCGCTTGAGTGAGGCATTCTTAGGAGGCTCCAGAATGTCAGTCCACTGAGATTCTTCAGCACCCATTCTGCTGACACACCATCCAGCACAGACTGGACACAGGAACCACAACTTTGGGTTAAGTTACCCTCACTTCTATTTCTGGGAGACTGCTGCATATATGTGTCCTAAAATGCTTTTTGGGAAACAGGAATAGCCAAGCTGGATATATATTCTTACAAACACTTACTAGTTTCTGCTTTTAATTCAAGTAACTGATACTCGACTTCTTAGTAGCTACATGAGGACTTTGGTCCTGGATTCTGCCACCAACACAATGATATCTGACACTCATTGACTCACCTAATTGAATTCTTCCCTCGCAGGATCACATTCCTGTTTTTGTGTGGGTGAACAGGGACTGAGACAATCAGTGCTATGGTTATTTTTCAACTCAGAAGGGAACTGATGTCATCTGACATCTAGATATACACCCCAAGTTGAAAATAAACTACTGCAGGTAGCACCATTTATAAGAGCATACGATACAGGCTGTGTCTTTGTGATGCAACCACCACTGAAAAATCAAATAATTCAGTTGATTAGCTGATTATCTTTGCAGAATATTATCTGAGTTGCAGTTTCTACCATGTCATGACAAATGGCAGGCACCTACCTATAAGACCAAATAAGGTGCTTAGGACATCAGATTTAAAGTGGCATTCACTCTCAAAGCAAAGCCATAGTCAAACCTACTCACACACGGGTCTGAGAGAGTGCTTCCTTAAATGCTTCCACTCTCAAGAACATGGTTGACTAGACCAGGGGAGGGCACCATGATCACCTTGTTAAACTGCGGCACATAAAGTTTATTCAGTCCACCTGGGGTGAGGTTCAGGAATCATTTTAAATAAGCTTCATCAAGTAGTCCTGATTCACAACCAGGTTTGAGGTCTCCTGATGCAGTAGTTAGAATACCACATTTAGAAGGTGACCTTCCCTGAAATTTAGCAATGCTTAGCTCTAAGTAAGTAAATGTATTGGGTTCAATCCAGGCACGGTGGTACACACCTGTAATCCAGTACTCCGGGAAGGCTGAGGCAGGAGAATTGTGAGTTCTAACCCAGCCCAGGAAACTTAGCAATGTAGTGACACCTTGTATCAAAACGGGAGGTTGGGGGATACCGATGATGTAGCTCAGTGTGAAGACCCTGACTTCAATCCCCAGCACTGGAAAAAAAATGTATTGGGTTCAATCTTGGGTTTTCTGCAGGTAAAAGGTATTTTGGAGATTTTATTATGTGTTAGGATTGTGTTTGGCTGTAAGCATATAATTCTATCAAAATCTTTGCAGTAGCTTAAGCAAACAGGGTCTTGTTTTGTTTTGTTTTTTTTTTTTCTCGGCACCAGGGATTGAATTCACGACCTTGTGCTTTCCAGGCAGGCACTTAGGCCACTGAGCTAGATCCCTGGCCCTTAGGTCTTGTTTTTCTTACAGCTAGAAGTTTGGGTGTAGATTATTGCTGGTATCAGTGAATAATATTAGTCAATTTTCTGTCACTGCAACTAAAATACTTGGGAAAGTCAATTTAAAAGAGGAAAGATTTAGTTTGCTTCATAGTTTCAGTCTATGGTTAGCTGACTCCATCACTTTAGACCTGGGGTGAGGTAGAAACTTCATGGCAAATGGGCGTGGCAGAGGAAAGCTGCTACCTCATGATGACCAGGAAGCAGAGAGAAAGGGAAAGAGCATGAGAAAAGATTTACATTTTAAAGGCACTCACCTATTGACCTACATCCTCCAACTCTATAGGCCCTACCTCCTATAACCCATCCAGCTAGGAATGCACAAGGGCTAATTCAGTGATGAGGTGAGCTTCCTCATGATCTAGCCTCTCTCTAGGGCTCCCTTAATCCAGTTAGGTTGACAATCAAGATTGACCTTCATAGTCAGGGTCTCTGTGATTCTCTTACACTTCCCTTCGCTGTGTTTACATTATATCCCTCCCACCCATGGTACTTGTGGTTCCAGAGTTGTGAAGTAGAAGTGCATTACCAGCCATCTCTTCCCCACTAGAAGCCCCCTCTCCTTAGCCATCTGCTGTGGCCCATACAACCAACCTCCTTGTGGACATCATTCACCACCCCAGCCAACTCTCCTTTTCAGCCAACTGCTGTTGAGGTTAGGCGCAATGACCACTTTGGCTACTCTTGCCTGAAAGGACAGAAGGACAATAGGTCTACAGCAGTTTTGGATAGTGGTTTCAAAACTTGCTGCATTTAAAAAAAATCCTTGAAAGCCTTTTGCAAATTCTGAAATTCAGGTTACACCCCAAACAATCAAATCACAATCCCTGGGGATGGGGCGCAAATATCAGTTTTTGATCCTCCCCAGTTAATTCCATTGTACAACAAGTTTAGGAATCTCTGGTTAAGAGAAGATTGCCATGAAGTTTCTTGAACTGAAAACAATTTAAGAGGAAGGTGTGAAGGAATGTTATTGGTATTGGAAAAGAGAAACTTGAAGATTTAATTATAGTTTCCAAGTATGTGAGAAAATGTCACGAAGAGTGCTGTCATCCCTCCGAGCTGAAGAGCAGCAAGAAGGAAATGGGATGAACCTGGTCAGAACCCTTGGGTGAGATGCAAAGAGAAATTTCATAGCTGCAAATTGTTGCAAAGAAAAATGCTGTGGTGAGAACAGAGTTGTGCAATCCTGTCATTTAAGAGATATAAAAATAGTATAGATTCTCATCTGTTTACAATGTTTTAATCTCATTCTTGCTGAAGGTGAGGAGGTGGGTGAAATGACCTGTCTAGCTTTCTTCTTTGAAAATGTCTTATTTCACTCCTCTCCTCATTTCACATCTCAACTTAAAAGACAGACCTCTGCATTAACAATTCAAAGAAAATATAACCTTTGCCTGACTATTTGCTTGAATGGATAAAATATCTGACAGCTAGTAATAGGTTGCCAGACCAGTGGCTCACACTGCTTGGATCTCTAAAAGGCTATTTTGAGGATGTGGATATAAGCATGCTGCCCAAAAGGGAGCACCATTCCCATTCGATTTGAATAGGTTCCTGTGTTTTAAATGTAAGTGCTATATTTAAAGATGATTCAATGTCATGCCTGAGCCCCGCCACACACGTGCACACACACGTACACATACTTGTGCACACGCACTCATACACAGTTATTTCCATGTCACATAGGAATATCATGTGTGTTTAAAATAGCTACAAATAAACTGTGTTCTCCTTTGTGCATAAAAATGTTACTGACTGGGCTGGGGATATAGTGCAGCGGCACAGCGACCACCTGGCAAGTGCAAGGTCTTGAGTTTGATTCCCGGTACCAAAAACAAAAACAAGCAAACAAACAAAAAATGTTACTGACTACTGAATTGTCTTTATCATTTTTTGAAAGTCTGGATTTACCCTGATCACACCTAAACTCATTGCTAGTAACATGAACTAGCCAAACTTTTGGGTTTAAATTGCAAAGGAAAACAATAGGAAACCATCAATGTAGTAAGCTCAGACTCAGTGGATCTTACCTGTTGCAATTTTAGATCTAAGATGTTCCCCAAAAGGCTCATGTGTTCATAAGTAGGGCTTTTGGAAAGCAATTGGATTATTAGGGTGCCAAACTCATCAATGGGTCAATCCAGTGATAAGTGCATAGCTGAACAGGTGTTGGGTGTTGGGGTGGGGTGGGGGGCTGAAGGAGTATTTTCACGGGTAAGGACCCCAGAGGAAAAAAAGCGTGTGGAGCAGACATCAGTAACAACAGTAAATAGCATCTTTATTGTTTGGCCCATATATATTAGCTGCTATCAAGGTTTACATTCTGGTGTACAGTCTTAACCAAGCAGCGCGTGCACAAGTTGCCTCTGCTACGTCTTGCTTTTATAAGTGAACCCCATTGTGTGCCTGCACTAGACAGCAGGGTCATGCCTTTATGTGTCCTCAAAGGCCCCTGGCTTTGAAGCAATCTGCTGTGGCTTCCCATATGCCTCCCCACCAAAGGTTGGGTGAATGTCACTTCTTATGAGTAGCTCATAGGGTGGACCTCTGAAAACAAAGACCACAACAGCAGTAAAGGGAACAGCATAACACCCCAAACGCCATTGCCACCACAGTGCAGATTATGGCCACCCAGTGCCAGGCAGATTTGCGAGGATAGTGGACACCTTCACATCTGTTTTTTGTGAGGCTTCTCGTACCTAAGTCTGGTGGTTGTGGATATAAATGCAACCTTCTACATGTAAGAGTGGATAAGGACCTTCCTGCACTGTGGTTAGCAAGTCATGGGCCATGGGAGTTTGCAAAACCACCTTTGTCCTTTGGAAAGTTTCACCCATGAGCAACATCAAAGCCTGGCACGTGACATTGAGGACCTGGGTCATATGTTGAGCAAGGGCTTCAGCTTGGAGAGTTAGGTTTGTAGTCCTTGCCCTGGGTATCATCAAGGCCATCAGATAAAACCACTGGGCCATCTCTTGAGTGTGGTGCCACCTGTGGTACACAGTGTCCCAATTGTTGGGTGTGTCTGTGCTGGTGCCTTTAGCGTATGGGAATCCCCAGGTGCAGTGCCCTGTCCAGTGTGTGAGTACAGCCAGCCCATGGTGCCACAGACTCACAAAGGGCCAATTGGTAGGCACTGTACCAGTGAGCTTGTGGCCATCCCACGACTTGTTTGTATTGTTTATCAGTAATGTACGGTTACATAGGTCAAGTGGTATCCCATACATAGAACAATTGCAATGCCTTGTTCAGGCATCTGTTAAGTCATTCTCTGGTGAGAGGAGGGGCTTATGTCCTGAAACATGATACATTACACGGTTAGTTGTTTTGTCACACTCCCATGAGTCTTGCTATAGGTCAGCGCTCTATAAGGGTCAATGCCTTAATTGGCAATCTTGGGCTGTCCAAGCCAGTAGCCAAAGTGTCAGCCCTCCAAATACAGCCCGACCATCCATGTAAACATGTAGGGGGCCTTCCTTATGTATGACCGGTAACCACACTACTTGCAACTCTGCCCATTGGCTTGGCCTGCCTGTTCCAGTTTCGAACCAGAGAATTTCCATGCTGGGCTGGATAGTGACTGCCGTCCATTCCGGGGCTGTGTCATGACTGGACTATCGTTATACCAGACCTCAGCTGGAGGTCCCTCTTTCCCTTCTGCACAGAGGCTAGGGGTCATGACCTGTAACCCATCATCCTGTATGGTTTTCTGTGCCATCTAGGTCATTGGGCCCAATACCATTGCCAGTTTGGCTGCCAATGGACTGGAGGAAAAGAAGGCTTTCTGCTGTAAGTATGTCCCCCAACACATGAGGGGGAGGGCCTGGGCCACCCCACTCCTGGAATGGGATGTCCATGTATGAACCCACCTCTCAATCAGGTCTCTAATCTGTACTTCCAGTGTCTGCTGCCCCATAATACTTTCAAAGTTGAGCAAAACAGCATGTACCACTGCTAACTATTTCTCAATCAGAGAATACCAGCTTTCAGCTCCTTTCCATGACTGTGATCAAAATCCAATAAGTGCTCCCATTTCCCTTGCTTTTGCTATAGGTCCCAATCAAGCCCAACATCATTTGCACTATCAAGGTAAATGGCAGGGTGGGGTCAATGACTCGGAGGGCTTGTACCTGTGTGACTGCCTCCTTTGAGGCTAGAAAAGCAGCTGCTGCTGCATCTGTCCAGTCTCATGTCACACCCTCCTGGGTCATTTGGTATAAAGGGCACAGCAGAGTAGCTAGGTGTGGTATGAATGTCTGCCAGAAACCTAGCAAGCCTGCATACACCTGTAATTGGAGTACTGTTGTGGGTCTGGAGTATGCCTGGATTTTATCTATAATGATACCGGGAATTACTTCTGTCTTACCCAACCAGATAACACCCAAGAATTTGACAGACAAGCCAGGTCCTGGAATTTGTCTTCATTTACCGCTCACCCCCAGGCCAGTAATGCTTTCTTCAGATTGTGTGCAGTGGCTTCCAAATCTGTAAGGCAACCAGAGGTTAACAGAATATCATCAGTATGATGGAATAGCGACACAGAGTGTGGCTTTGTCCAGGTGACCGAGTCCTTGGCTACCAGGCCATGACACAAAATTGAGCTATGCAAATAGCCTTGTGCCAACACCTGAAAGGTCCATTGCCTGCCCTCCAAGGTGAGGATAAATTGATCTTGACTCTCTGGAGATGCTCCCAGAGGAGACGATACTTCTTGTGTCCTGTAACAAGGCTTCTGTGGCAGCCAGCCGTCCTTTCAGGTCCTCCTTGGTCAGTTGCAGCTGGGGTGGGGACTCGTGGCATGATTGATAGAATACACCACTATTGCTGTCTTCGTCTCCACTGTTGGGCTGTTCTGGTGGGGGTTGTGGTCTATGCAATTAAATCAGAAAAATTGGATATGAAGTCAGTCATCGGTAGTTTTTAAAGGTTCCCAGATGATTGCAATAGATGGTAAAGTGCATTAACCATTGCCTTAGTTACCTCACTGTAGTATCTAGAATCCCATAAAAAGAATTTCTCTTAGGTCTGACATTCGAAAGTAAATTTACTACTGAGATAAATTTTCCTCCTTGCTAATGTGACAGAGATTAATTATCCCTGAACATTCTTCCATCATGAGAGAGCTTTTAGTACTTAACTGACTACATAGCCACACAGAATAAGGACTATTAGTGGCTACTATATGCAACAAAGTCAAGGTCTAAAATAGAATTTAAAGCCAAATCATAAATTCAGCCCTAACTTTTTTCAAGCCAACACACACTGAACCTTTATGGTAGCCAGTACTATAATAACAATAACAAAATTAACAAATGTTAGAAAAGGATATAGAGAAACTAGAGCTTGTATACATTGCAGGTAGGGACATAAAATTAAATGACCACTTTGGAAAAGTGTGACAGCTCCTTAAAATGTTAAACATAGAGTTATCACTGAACTCAAATTCGTATAAGTATTTGTGGCACCATTACTCACAATAACCAAAAAGTGGAAAAAACTCATGTCTAGAAATTAATGAATAAGCAAAACATTTCACAAAGTACTGATACATGCTACAATATGAATGAACCTTGAAAACATTATGCTAAGTGAAAGAAGCCAGTCACAAAATACTACATATTATATGAGTACACTTACATGAAAAGACAAGAATAAAAAATCTATAGAGACAGTATACTGAGACTGGAGTTAGGAACAATGGGAATGACTGCTAATAGATACAAGTTTTTTTTTTAAAGGTGAAAAATGTTCTAAAATTAGACAATAGTGATGATTGCATTACCCCATGAATATACTAAAATCATTGACTTGTACATTTTAAATGGTTGAATTTTGCAGTATGTGAACTGTGTCTCAACAATGGTATTAAGAACAAAGTATAGCCCACACCTCAAAATAAGAGAATAAAAAAAAGTTATCAAAACAACTTCATGTAATAGAAAAAACATTGACTGAGAGTTAAAACCCAGATTTTAGGGCCATAATCACTATTTACAACAGCAAGGACTAGGGCAAATCTCTCAATATCTCTTGATTGCTTAGCCTCCTAATTTATTAAAAGATGAGGGTTCAGTTTCTAATGTTTGGTGGCCATGAGTCTTTTCTTTTACTTGAAAGGGCAGGTTGTTGCATCAGATTTTCAATAGCACTCATGATCCAACACAGGTGAGAACTGCTGTCTCTGACTTTAGCCTTATAGTCTTCTTTTTGTTGAAAACCTGATGAAATACCTGCAGGAAATTCCTACATTGATGGGACAGTGAATATTTCTTATTGCACTAAACTTCAGGAACTGCATTATATATTCCCCCAAGGAATTCTACGTAGAGATAGAGATCATGCTCTGACTCTGGTTCAGACTATGTGTTTCCCTTGTAGACCAAAATGAATATGAGGGAGAAACAAAACACACACACACACACACACACACACACACACACACACACACTTTTCAAGTTGTCTCTGCTCAAAATTATCTTCCTTATACTATAGCAAGAATAAAACAAAAAAGATGATAGTAATTACAGACTCGAAACAAAAATACAAGTGCAAAAAGGGAAGGTGTATTTGTTCTAGCTCTTGAATCTCACTGATGAGAAAATCAAGGACTGCAGGTTTAAGTGATTGGTCACAGCTTTGTTATGGGTAGGACTAGTCCTAGGTTCCAATTCTTCAATCTAATATGAAACATCTTTTTGAAAGATGTTTCACCTAGTGAAAGAGGGGAGATTAAACTCACATACTACATAGTTTCATTTAATTTCATTAAATATTTTGTACAATCAACTAACAAGTAAATACTGAATGAATTAAATCTTAAGATACGTTTACTTGAATTACTTCAATTATATGTAAGCCAGTATCTCCAAATTCTTTTGTTAAAGAATTGGCAGAACTTGGCACTTTTCCTTTTTCTAGGGTCACTTTGTCTATGATCTCATACTGTCACCACTTGAAAAACTTCTCTTGCTTCTTCACAACCCGTATCTAATCTATCAGGAAATCCTACTGACTTGACCTTTAAAGTATGTTCAGAATCCAGCCATTTCCCACTGCTATCATTGCCATTGCACTGGTCCAAGGCACCAATATTTCTGTCTCCTGAATTATTGCCAGGGCCTCCCATTCAGTCCCTTGCTCTGCCCTTGCTCTCCATGTACCAGGAAAAGCCATGCTTGAAATCTAAGCCAAGTCATATCATAACTCTGCTGCAAATCCCCAGTGACGTTCCATAAAAACCAGAGTCTGTAGAGGAGTCTCCAGGCCCTGCATAAGACTTTCTTCTCTCTCATTCATTCCTCTGCGGCCATGGCAACCTCCTTTCTATTTTTTTGAGACTCTGGTACATTCACCTCGGAGCCATTATTTTTTCTGGTTTTTCCACCAGAAGTACATTTCTATAGTGGTAAATCCTGCAACATACGCAATTGTGTAGATCCTCATTAAGAAATTTAAGTACAAAATTAGATGCCAGGCCTTGAAGCGGCCCCTGCAAATTAGGAACCTTAAAATATAAATAGTAAGTCCACCTCTTTTCTTCTCCTACATGTCTGGCTGACTGTCTTCCTCCTTGAAAGCTTTGCTCCAATTTTGTCAATGAGGCCTACCAGGATTCCTCTTTGTAACTTTTTCCTCCTCGTTTTTGCTATTTTTTCCTTTCATGGCATTTACCATCCTATAATATATTGTATCACTGACTTATGTGCTATCTTTTCCCACCACTGTTAGCTGATAGAGCATGTACTTTTAAGAACAATCACTTACGCTTACAGGAAAATCTGCTGCCCCTCTAAATGACACTGACATGCTCTAATGTTTTTATTTAAGATACACTATTTCCGAGAAACATACAAGGAACCATACAAAATCGCTTCCATCCTGCCCCACCCCTTTTAGGTCACCTAGAGTAAACTTTGCAAATTTGTTACTTCATGTTTCACCCAGAGTCACTCCCATCCACCATTTCTTGAACATGCAATGTATGGAGAAGCGTGACTTCAAACCGAGTGTGCTCAAGCATGTGCCCAGCTCTACCTGTGATTATGAGACTTTCCTTGATGAATATTTATTAGTTTCCTCAGGAAAGCCCCCTGCCTTGTTCAGAAAGACACTGCTGTGGGAATTATGTCCAGTGTGCTCCTTACTTGCTCCCAGTAGGAAACCTTTCTTCTTTCCTTTGTCTCTTGGCTGTGCTTATTAGCTTTGCACTTACTACGAGACAAACCCATTGCATCAGATTATCCCATCCATTTGCTGCGATGAAATATGTTCCAGGATCCTCTGTCTTTCCAACTGTCCTGGCACAGATTAAGTGTCAATAAAAAAAAATTGTAGGAAAAGTGAATTGATATCTCCTCAATGCTATTTTTAAAATATCTGGAGACTTTTAGTTCCTTTTTTTTTTTTTTTTTCC
>RJWT010056021.1:0-10083 GCA_004365215.1 Cuniculus paca
TTTTTCCAGGACCTTGCACTTGCTAGACAGGCTTTGTGCCTCAGCTAAACGCCTGGCCTTTCTGTGCTTTCTAGTATGAAAAGGTCTGACCTTTTATTTTTGAGTGAGTTAGTCCCAGGTTGATGGCAAGCAAGTCTCAAATGGATCTGAGAAGTCCACTTTGTATATGGTTCAGTTTTGGGCCACATAGAGGGGCTGGGAGAGGAACCCAGCTGATTGGGCAGAGTTATAGATGAACTTGATCTCATGAGCACTTCGTTTCCTCTAACTTGTGTTTGTATCTGTCCTGAACACTTTGACTGTCGTACCCTTTTTCTTCCCCTTCTTTTTCAAACCACATTCTAAGTAATTATAAGTATGATGGGAAAATCCAGTGTCTGTTCTCGAGGTCCAGTAATCCTTAATCTAACTTGCCAGTTTACTTTCTCTTTGTTTAATCCTCAAAGAATTGGCCTTAAAGATGTAGACTAAGATTAGTGAGAATATTGTTACCTAATTCTCTAATTAGAGAAATAATAAGCAAAACAGTGTTGACATGGATGAGCTGACCAGTTTGTGTATGTATGTGTGCATGTAGGTATGTATGTATTTTGGTATAGAGGTCGAGAGTGGGCGACCAGAAGAAACTCATGGTTTGAAATGACGTGTGTGTGTGTGTGTGTGTGTGTGTGTGTCTGTGTCTGTGGGCATGAGTGCATAAATGCCTTCCTCACTTCTCATATGCACTGGAGAAAAATGTGTCCATTTTCTCTCTATACATTCTTCTCGCACTGAAGGCATTTTAATCTCTTTTTCACTATAAAACACTTTTTTAGATGCTATAATTTGCTAAAATATTTGCCTTGAAGAATTACTTTACTAGAATACTCAGTCTGTGGACTCACAGGGACACAGGAAACAGCCTAGAGTCTGTATCTATGCCATGACATGGGTAGAACAGGATTGCTGAAGATGAGATTTTAGTGGTTTAGAAGAGTATATTTTTTCTGTTCAACGGTTAGTTTTACTTTGCTCTGTGGTTGTAGTTGCACTGTATTTTTAAATCCTAGCAAGTAATAGGGAATTGATGTATAGCATTTACCATACCTGATTATAATGACATTTCAGGACACTGTGAACTTACTAGTTACATACTATCACTTTTTGATTAAAAGTGATACCTCCGTTAGGCCAACACCTTAAAAAAATCTTGCTCCAACTGCAAATGAGGACTCCACAGGGCCAAGAACATACCTACCAACATCCCTTCTGGGGTATCCTGGGATACCTGAGATCCCAGAATTCCCTGTTTACATGTCCCCAAGTGCACCATCAGGGTCTGTGAGTCTTTTTCTTGAATCCATTCTTTGGAGGGCAGAACACATCTCTGATAGGTGTATTTCTAGGTCAGAGAAGTAGCCAGATGATGGGTTTTTTGGTAAGGATATGTGGGTCTTACCCATATATGTGACCAGGGTATCAGTCCACGGTTGCATGAGGCACCCTGAGGTCCAGGATGGAGCTTGGTGTTAGAAGAGCACAGGTTTCCTGAGGGCTCCCCTTCTATTACTACTTTCCTTAGTAACCTAAGGAATTTTAAGAATTACAAATGTGAATGTTTTCCTGATCACTATGAAGTAAGAGCATAGAATGACTTGTTTAAAGCATCAGCTTACTGTGAATTTAATACTTGGTCATGTGACATGTATCCCTTTGTGTTCTTGGTCCAGACTCCACATATCTTAGGAGTGAACTTGCTATTTAGTGCGCCTTAATGCTTCTCCATTCTTACCACATTGCTTGGCACTTGTAATAAGTGAATTAAATTGGGAGTTGAGAATGACAAGGGTGAAACTTTTAAAGAAGCACAGATTAGGTGCTGTAAATATAGCTTAGTGGTAGAGGGCACACCTAGCATTGGGAGACCCTGGGTTCAGTCCCTAGTACCCAGAAAGAAAAAGGCTCAAATTAAACTCAGTAGTTCTCCTTTGTTCTTTGCAGGATTTTGTCATTTGTGTCATTTATTCATGTTGTCCTCATACCACATCTTATGAGAGCCTACAGATACATTTATTTACAGTCAAGCTTTTATTCTTCATATAATGCCCAAGTTTGCCTGATAAGCCACACTATTTTATCCCCACTTGGTTGATACATTAAAATGGTGCCTAGGTTATGTATTTAAAAAATAAGCAGCAACTACCATGTATTAAATATTACTTTGTACCAGGAATTATGTAAAATGGTTAACATTCATCATCACATTTAGTCCTTGTTTTCATGAGGGTGGGGTTTAATCTTAATATTACAGATGTAAAAACATAACATCAGGAGATGTTGAGTGATTTTCATGGGACACAGTAAATACCAAAAAAAAAATTTCAAATCTACTTTTATATACTTCAAAAGTTAATTTTCAATAAATGTTAATTGGAATCTGCTGTGAAATTAGAGGGAAATAATGTTTTTGCTATTTGTTTTGTCTTCTTTTTCCATAGGAGTTCAACCTTATTGATAGAAGAGAACTTGCACCACTCCAAGAACTGATTGAAAAACTCACCTCAAAGGATAGATAAAAGAATGCAGAGCTGTGCAAACTGTTCCTCAAATGAAGCTGTGTGGAGTGTATTTGGGGTTTTTGCCATATTTTATCTGGGTTGTTTTGTTTTGGGTTTGGGTGGCTTGCTTAGGTTCCCTTTTCTTTATTCTGAATATTTGAAAATGTGCTCTATTGGTAGAGGAAGCCAAGAACCATTCTCGCCATTGAAAGGGGGTAAATTTTGTCTTAGTGGCATACAGTATTTTTTTTTAAACATGATTTTGGTTAACTTGAGCAGTTTTAATAAGACCATGTGCTGGAAGAAAATGTTTGCTGATGGATGGGATTCTGTGTTGTATAAATTGTTACACATTATGAAGTCCCCAGGAGACTTATGTTTTTAAGTGCCTTGGCAGGTTCACTTCTGAGATGCAAAGCACAGACAAACTGAACAAGGCTTGAAACAATACTAGGATTACTATCCAGGGCACTTACTGGTGCATGCTGTAAAATAATCTCTGATAAAAGCCATAGTTTACCTAAATTGGTGTTCTCCAGCTTTTACTACATTGAAGAAACATAATTTGTAAAGGTATGCATGTAAAACATAACAATTAGTATTTCTTAATTATTTTTGATATCAACAGTAATATATTCTGTTCAACAAATGCTTAAAAGTTCTATACTAGGTCTTTTTCCATCTCTCAATATCTGTGATATTGAAACTTGAGGATATTAAAATGTAATACGTATTGCCTTTTGGCTTCTTGCTAACGTGTTAACTGCACTGTGGTGTCTTTCTACATGTTAACTACACTGTGGGTGTACAACTTCAGGTTATATATATAGAATTGCCATCTTCAGAGGTGATGCTGAATTGTGAGGTTTCTTAGCAATTGCCAAATGAGCCATAAGTCTGCAGAATAACCACCAATTTTGGAGAGTAGGGGATAGAGAATGTGTTTGGCTGGGGAAAGGGATCAGTTTATATGGGGAGTTAGGAATGGAATTATATATGGGGAATTAAGTTCTAGAAAGTTCTGTCTTAAAACCCTTCAATAGAATGATGTTAAGATTTTAATCAATTACTTATAAACAGAATCTTACAGACTTCCTTTTAGGAATCAACTTCCATGAGAAGTTAAAAATATATTATTGACTTTAGGTAAAGACATTGAGCATGGATTTAAGGACCGTCTGGAAAAACTGATCACTTTTTTAGTATTTCCATTCAGTGAATGGAGCTGGTATTTCCTGTCATTTTAAAATGATATATAGTACCTTCTTTGCATATTATAGGCCCAGTTTGAAGTATTCTGAATAAACATACTTTTTTCACTTCAGTTTTGTTCTTGACAAATACCCTTCAGACTTCCAATTTTAGTCTTACCATTTTTGGTAAATTTGCGTTCTTCAGTTAGAAATTTGTAACCTTCCTCTAGTTAGAAACGTGCTTGTAAAATAGAGGTGCTTGCTCTGATAACTAATGCTTAGGAGAAAAAAAAGTAAGTTTGTTCTTGTCATTAACAAGTAGAGTAATGATGCAGTTTAATACTTTTACAATTCAGATCACTAGGAACTGCCTTTTTCTCCATTCATTTCTAGCAATTAATGCACTAAGTACCAACAGTAAAGTAACAGGAGAGCCTGACAGAGACAAATATGTTGATGCTTACTGGTAATGTTTATTTATATCCTCAGTGACAAACACTAGCTGATTTTCTTACACTTTAAGAACACAGTAGATTATAGCAACTACGGTGGGCTGGTTCAGAAATAAAATTTGATGTCACGATTTTTGAGTCCTCTTTGTATAAAGAAATGAAACACAATTCCTCAGTCTTCCGTATTGAGTAATTTCCTGTCAGTCTAGTAACAAAAGGATTGCAGTAGCCAAATACAGAAAGAAAAATTACTCTTGTTCCTTTAACCATTGCATAGTAGTAAACTGCAGAAATGGGAAAATATTTCCACAGATTAAAATTTAGTAGTAGGATTTACTTTCCCATTGTATGTAGACAGGAATTTGTTTTCGCTTTGCCAGAATCTCAGGTGCCTGTTTCTGAGCATTCAGTTATTGAGAAGCAAGGATACACGTATGTTTATATGTGTTAACAAAGAAAGACGTTGCCCAGGGAGGCGCGTGCCTAGCATCGTACATGGTGTTAGGTGACTGTAAGTAAGGAAATACTAGAGCAGATGAGAAAGAACAGACTTACTAAAGTTGCTTTGCTTTAGTTGGTTTCCACATGTAAAAGAAAAATACCCTTTACAAAACAAGGATCAAAGCTTGCTTTTAGAGCAGAGCTTGCTTATAAATGTCTATTTAGAGTCTTCGGATCTGTTTAATTTATAAATAACAAATAAATTATTTCCCCCTTCTTTATACAGAGTTATAAAGCAGAGGTTTTCTCATCCTTTTTGATTACAGGATCCCATGAAATATAAAGTAGTGAGTTGACAAGGTATTATTGGCACTCATAATAACCTTGGTTAAATGTTGACATGATGGAAGTTTGAGGAATTATTTTAAATGATGGACTAGTGGTGGAGAAAAATTAATACAAGAAAGTGAAATTTTAAAAATTAGCTACAGTAGATGATGCTCCTGACTTTCATTTGCTGACTTCCATTTCCCATAAAGCCATGTAGACCACACTAAAACAGTTAAGCATGTATTATTTAGCTGATGGCCCTGGAGGATAATTTACCTCTATTTTCCTTGTTAGTCATTTGTAAATTCTAAATGGTCAGCATAAAATGTGTTAGGTAGAAAAAGATATGGTTAGGATAAAATACGTTTCAGACTGTGTTACTGCTTGGCTTATCAGGATAGATGAAGCACTAATATCTTCTACCAGGAAATAGAGACGATATGGATATTTATATTTTACATATGTAAACTCCAGATTCCATTTTATGTATTAACGTTTTCCCTGCACATGGGAAGATGGAAAGAATGACAGATTTCTTTTATACTTTTTCTACACCCTCTCTGAGAGAGGTTTTGATAACCACTAAAATGGTAGACTATGTGAAATGAAAGTAGTAAGTTGTAGAACTTGCTTTTAAAGTGGCAGTGTCATGCCTTAACATTCAAATCAGTTGATCTTCAGTGGTTTCCTTGGAAGGACTACTTATTACAGCTGTTCTGCAAAACCTAATGCTTTTAGCACTTTTTAGAGATGCTGTGAGAATCAGTTTGTGACTATGCAAGAAAATCATTTCATCACTTTTGTTGCACAAAAACTTTTTTGGCAGCTTGATATGACCTGTCTTAATCACCAAACCAAGTCTAGTAACTTGGTTATTTTCTGAGAAGCAAGCCACTAGGCAAAAAGAATGTGTCATGAACTCTCAATCTGCTGTGAAGAGCATGTTTTAAGCATTACTTGCATCATTGGTTTCCTGGTGTCACTATTTTAAAGTGGAAAGTATCATTTGGATGTGTAGGCTTACTTCTTTAAAAAAATTCTGTTTAACTATCTTATAGCAAAATACACTTTTTTAAAACCCATTTTTTTCTCTAGAACTTGTTTGCCAGTTTTTAATCCTCTTTCCTGAAAACTTTTACATTCTGTGACCACTGTCAGATAGTTTAGTGTTGGAGAATATGGAAAACTTGACTCAATATTTAAAATAGTTTTAAGGAAACAAAGCTTTTACCTCCATCTTTTTTTTTAAAACATGCTTTTTCTCAAATGAGCAATATGACTTTAAAAGATGAGATTGTTGCACAAGAAAATTGGGATAAGTTTTATGTGCTAATTATGCTCAGTTTTAAACCTACATATCACAAAACACTGAGAATTTTATAACTTTCATATATTACTTATAACGTTAAATTTTGATGGTTTTTCAGAAAGACGAGGGCCGAAAGTTATTTGTGATTTGGAAATGTGGCTACATATTCTGAAAACTTCTCTTATTTTGAAACTTACCTGGGATTTTAAAACAATATACCAATTCTTACAAACAGATGTATACTTTGAGGACCACCTAAAATAATTTAAATTTGTCCTAATGTTAATATTTGCCATAGGAATCACTTTTGTTCAGCTGTCATTTTGTGTATGAGATGATAGAGTTAGCTCTCTCAAGATTTAATGGAAAAGTTTAATTAGAACATGTAACAAAATTCTCACTGAAAATGATTTGAATTTTTCAGGTATTCATAATAAGTTAAGGAGAATTCCTTCTGAAGATGTAAAAACACCCTCCCAGGCTGCCACTTTATGCTGAATTTATTGACATTTTGGTAGAAGAAAAAGTACAGATTAGAATATTGAATATTCTCAGTTTTATAAGTGCAAAGCAAGTTTCTCGTTTTGCATAATTTCTGTTCTGAATATTAGTAAAATAATTGACCTTTTCCAGCTGTTTCGTTAACCTTCATCTCCTTTCGAGGTACTCATATGAGCAGCACCCACATGCGCGCATGCACACACACATGGAAACAGACCATTTAGGTTGATTTTGCAGGTCTTCATTTTTAGTGATTCTGAAGTACTTAGTATCAAGTCAATTTGTTATGGTTGATAACTTTCTTTAAATTTGTCACTGAAACAGATTAATAGTGATATAAACAAACTTTTATTTCTCTTATGTATTATTAAATTCTTATAGGTGGATGATTCTTACAGTTTTGCATAAGTTTAATTTTTGTTTCTGAAATATTTAATTATGCACATTGTGAAATAGATTAGTACGTTTTCATTTAAGAACTTTTGTCCTTAAATTGGTCTGCAGAAATAACTATTTTTAGGAAAATGGTTTTTTACAGCCACTAAATTGTATTTTGTTACTTTTGTACATGCATAACCAGGGTGGTAAGGACAGTATCTTTTAGGAAATACTTTGTTCTATTTGAATTTTTGCTGTACTTTTTTTACTTAAAATTACCACTAGAAGCAGTGTCATGAAATCTAGCCTGAGAGAATACACCAAATATGAGAATACTTACATTTTGTATAGGAATCACTTCTGAAGACAAAAGCAGAGACATAGTGCTGGTGCCCTGCAATGGCAGCGTAGGGCACCACTCACATTGTGCGGATGTGTCAGATAGTGCACAAAGACGGAGATCCTGTTCTCATGGAGACAGTTTATAGCTGGAAACTGAATATGGTGGTGCATGCCTGTAATTGCAGGTACTAGGGAGGCCGACGCAGGAAGATTGCAAGTTTAAGTCAAACTTGTGAACTGCCTCAAATAAGTGATACGACTGTAGCTTAGTGGTAGAGCACTTATCTTATATGCGTGATTCATTGGTTCAGTCCCTGATATCACCAGAAAAAAGTACATAGCTGGAAGGAGGGAAATTGGTCTGAAATATGAAATGCAACTTGGAGGTTCTATTTTAAGCTGTGCCAAGATGACACATTGTAGTATTGATCAAAGTTTAATTACTTCATCATTTTTATTTTAAAAGGGGATCTGAATGTCAAATCTGTGTTTTATTTGAAAGTTGTAAATAATGTATACAGACTTGTGATGGGATGGGAAGTATCTAAATTCTAGATTTTTTTTTTTTAAAGAAACAATGTTTATAAGAAAAAAACGAATAAAGTTGCGTTTGGCCAAGAATCCCGACTCATTGCTATTATTTATATTTTACAATAGGTCTTCCCACAGGGAGCCCATTGTGTGGCGAACCAGTGATGTGGGATAATAGGGGGCATTTCAGAGCTCTTCAGCACCATTGTCTGTAATGGTCACAATTCTGGAAGGTAGTGTAGCAGTGTGTTATAAACTAGAAGACTGAAGTTCAGAAATTGTTCACATCACTGATTTGATTTATGTTTAAAAAGCTTTAATATGCCTGAATTTGAAGCTAGTATCTGTTTACTGCATACTACTAAAATGAGAACAGTTTGCAAAACAATGAATTATTTGTGTATATTTCTTTCAAGCTTAGATAATATCTGATACCTTGTCTTCATTATAGATCATAAAGAAACTAATGAACACTACTGGAGAACCACTTACTCTGATATTTAAATTTCAAAAAGAAATGTATTTAGAACATTATTTAGAAGTATCTGTTTCAGAGGTGTTTGTGCTTGAACTTTCAGATTGACACTATTTTGATAGTAGTAGCCAATGATATTTGTGGAAAAGATAAGGAGTTGAAATGCTAGCTCATGGTGATGTGGATGGTGCCTGCTGATTTAAAAATGCCTCATTATTTTGCTTGTTACAGTATTTACAAACTGCTGTTTACAAAATTATGTACAGTAAAATTTTGGTAATTAGGCTAACCTACCTCTTGTACTGAATGTAAATTTTTAGGTCCTCATGTAACTGGAATGGTGCATTTTGGCAACACAAAAGCTCTAAATATCACTTTCAAGTTTAAATAACCATGCTTGATGGAGATTTTACCAAAAGATTGTACATGGATCTGTTTTTGTTTTTTTGAGACACAGCCTTGCTATGTAGTTTAGAGTTGGTCTTGAACTCGTTAGGTATGTGGGCTGGTCTTGAATTTGAGGTGGTCCTCCTGTCTCAGCCTCCCAAGTGCTGGGTGTTACAGGCATGTGTGCCACCACATATGGCTTATGTTTTTCATTCAGTGAATACATGTTTTTTTTCTTGAGATGGTCAACTGTGTAGTTCAGCCTGGCCTTAAATTCACTTTGCAGCACTCAGGAGGCTGAGGCAGTAGGATTGTTGCAAGTTCAAGACCAGCCTGGGCTACAAAGTCATCTCAAGGCCAGCCTGAACCACGTAGCAAGACCCTGTCTCAAAAAGACAAAACAAACAAAAAGCCAAAGGGGAAAAAACAAAATAACACCAAAAAACACTTTGTAACCCAGACTGGTCTCGAGCTCACAGCGATCCTCCTTCCTCAGCCTCCCAAGTGCTGAAATTACAAGCATGTAACACCACACCTGATAGAAAATATTTTCTTGAGTGTAGGGAAACTGAATTTAAGTCTTTATGCCACTTAAAGTGAAAACCATGTTTCAGTGCAAAATATCACTAGTACATTTAACACCTCCTCGGGTTAGATGCTTGCTTATATGTAACATATGCACTATTTTTTTTTTTGTAAAATTTTGAGTTCTGAAACATTGACTGTAAGGCTCTCAGATAAGCAATTATGGTGGCAGGCGCCCTGAAAAGACCTTTTCTCTAGTCTCTTCTTTGCCATCCACGGGCTATGTAGGAAAATGGGACATCATGCTAGATTTAAAGAGAGCTAGCTAGCTAGGTTCTCTGTTTCATTCATTTCGTTTATATTTTTGTGGCCTGGTCTTAGTAGGACAAGTGTCGTGTCCGTCCCCGCACCCCCCTCCCCCCGCCGGTGGAACCACGGGTTGAAACTTGTGACCTCGCGCTTGCCAGGCAGGTGCTTAAGCCATTGAGCTAAATCCCCGGCCCTATTTTTCATTTATATTTTTGAGGGAACTTTTAGAGCATTATTTAGAAGGAACATTTTAGAGCATTATTTAGAGGAACTCATGACCTCACTAGACACAAGCAGAACTGGAATTTAAAACTAGTTTTTGATTATCTAGTGCTTAAACATTTTATCTGGAGGTGAGGGGTCTCGCTACAGG
>RJWT010056022.1:0-10077 GCA_004365215.1 Cuniculus paca
ACTCCCGCATGGCTTCATTTCAGTCTCATTGGCCTCCTTGGTTTTTATTTTTGTTTTATTGTTGTTGTTTTGAACATGCAATCTCTTTCAGAACCTTTGCATTTGCTGGCTGACCTATTTGGAAGTCTCTTACCCAGGACCTACCAAGCTCTCTTCAAACCATTGCTAAGAGCCTGTCATAGTGGTGCACACTTGTAATCCCAGCACTAGGGAGGCTGAGGCAGGAGGCTTGTGAGTTTCAGGTCAGCCTGGACAACTTAGTGAAATCTTGTCACAAAAACAAAAACATTGTTCGGTGTCACCTGCTCTGTGAGGCTAATACTCCTCCCTTTACTGTTGGGATGTTGGCACGAGTGACCAACTTTCATATATAGGAAGCCCTGCTAATTCCAGGTCTTCACGGGAATTGTGCGATTTTTTTTTTCTCCCCCTCACTGGGTAACCAAAACTGGCAACACCCGAGCAGCTTTATTTTCAGAGTGGCAGCTGAGGCCAGGTCCTGGAATGGAAACTCCCTGAGGGAAGAGACTGTGACCTGTTCCGTCTAAATATCTGGCACCCGGCACCGGAAGAGACGCTCAATAGGCTTTGGTGATTTGGGAATGTACCAAGGATCAGAGCTGGCAAAACCCCAAGTCCCAGTATGCGACAGGAGATTGGAGGGTTCCTCAGGCGCTTTCTTCCCAGCCACCCAGCCGGCACTCCTGCGCCATCCCTCTTTGTCATCTGTCACTCGGCACTCGTCCCTTCTCAGCGGGTCTGCCCGGCACACCCCAATCGAGCTGCTCGGCTCTCTCGCGCCTGCGCCTTTGGGTTGTCAGGCACTGCGGCGTGGAGATCCCTGGGAGCGTGGCTACCTGCCCCGAGCTGAGGTAAAGCTGTGGCTTCAGTCTGCCAGGCCGCGCGGTGCGGGCTGGAGACCCCTCCACTTCTGAGGGAGGCGAGCTCGCGGAATTGGGCCCAGGTGGACCCTAATGGGGAGGCGGGGATGCTGAACCCCAAAGTCGCCAACTCGAGCCCCTGCTCGACCCGGCCGTGGAAGCCTAAGTGTCTGAATTAGTAGGGGGTTGGGAGAGTCGATCCCACTCACCTGTGCAGCAGGTGGAGAGACTTGAGTTTCGGGGAGGGAGGTTCTCGAAGTCACAGTCAGTGAACACCAGACCTGGCACCAGACGCCCTTAGCACGGTGCCTGCACTCTTCCCGGCCTTCAGCTCTTCACTCATCTATCAAATCCATCTTTAGTTGTTTGGGTGCAGAACAGTGCAATAACGAGGGACGCCGTTAGGTCCCTTCTGTCAGGCAGCAGTCAGTGGATGACAGACCAGTTGCAGTGCCGTGGTCGGGCTTATCTGTTTACAACTGGAGAAGGCCCTGAGTGCGGCGAGGCACTAGGAGAACCACGAGCACCCCTCTGAAGCTCGGGAGCCTAGCGGCACGCATTGCCTTGATTCCCACCACCCAGAATCATGGGGTTGACACTAACACGTTTGACAGTTTTCCTGGCATGTAGTTATGTTCATAGCAATTCTAGCTTCCTAAGTTGCCCTCTTCACCTAGACACTCATTGAGAGCAGGAACCTCAGACCCCAGCGACTTGGGTTCTGATGCCTTTCTGCACATTTTTGCGCTTGACTTCTTTCATGCGCTGTTGGGAGGTTCACAGAGCTTCATTCCACAAACACCAAGGACATCACATCTGACTAGGAGTACAGCAGTGACAGCATGTGTCCCTGCCTTTGGTAGGCACTGAGTGTCACACTTGGACATTTAAACATATATGTGCAAGGAAGCCTGTACAGGCTGAGATAGTAAGTACATGGAAGAGTGGAAGCACATAGGAAAAAGGAGTCTATCCTGCAGAAATGTGAGGAGGGCTAGGAACAGTTTTCTAGGCAAGATTATTTGGGAGGAGGGTGGTATTGAAGGATTGATTGAACCCAGGACCTTCACACTAAGCTACATCTCTAGTCCTTTTAGAATTTTACATACCCACACGTAGTATTTTGAGACAGGATTTTTCCCAGTGGTAAATTGTTCAGGCTGGACTTGAACTTGTGAGCCTCCTGCTTCAGTGTTCCAGAGTGCTCATCAGGAATGGGTCAGAATGTTTTTTGTTTTTTTTTTTTAACTTTTTTGAGACAGGGTTTCACTGTGCAGTTTAGGTTGTTCTTGAACTTACTTTGTAGCCCAGGCTGGCCTCAAACTTGCAGTGATCCTTCTGCCTCAGCCTCCCAAGTGCTGGGATTATAAGCATATGCCACCATGCACAATGGCAAGATGATCCATGTGCTGAGTCTTAAAGTTTAATAATTGATTACTAGGCACAGGAGAAAGACAACTTAGGAACCAAGAATAGTGTGCAGCTGGGCGTGGTGGTATGCACCTATACTTTCATTCCTGCTACTTCAGATGCTGAGGCAGGAAGACCACTGGAGCCCAAGAGTTTGAGGTTGTAGTGTGCTGTGCCCAGAGGCTGTCTGTCCTAAATTTGGCATGAATGTGGTGCTTTCAGGGAGCAGGGACGACCTTGCTCCTTGTGCTGATCAATGGAATCATAGCTATAAATACTGTACTTCAGTCTGGGCAACTCTGAGAGACTCATTCTCATTCTCTCACTTTCTCTCTCTCCTTCTCTCTCTCTCTCTCTCTTTTTAGACAAGGTCATTCTGTGTAGTGCATGCTGGCCATAAGCTTACTGTGTAGCCCAGGCTGGCCTTGAACTTGCAGTCCCTAGCTCAACCTCCCAGATGCTGGGATTATAAGTGCGCACTACTGCGCACTCAGCTTCAAGACTCTGTGTTAAAAAAAAAAAAAGTACTCTGATCGAAATTATGAAACAGGATGGTTCCATTGGTGTAGAAGGCTTTCCATGATCCAGCTTTTGTCTAATAATATCAAACAATCATACAATGCATATGAGGGGAATGGATATTATTTTGTGGGCTTTAATGTGGAATAGCTCTGTGTGTGTGTGTGCATACGCATGTGCGTGTCTGCATGTGCTAGGCAAGTGCACTACAACTGAGCTACACCTCTAGCCCTTATTTAATCTTACAGCTCAAGTAGAAACCATAATTATTCCTCTTATAAAATGAAAAAACTCGAGGCATAAAAAGTTATGTAGCTTGCCCTACTTTACATAGCTAATAAATGGTAGAGTTAGAATTCATGCCCAGGTAACCTTGCTTCAGGATCTGTGAGTTTAACCACAGATCCTAAAACCTGAGAATGCTGAGTTCTAAATGTCAGGCTCCTGGTAAAACCACTTGTGAGGGGCAAAGCCAGAACTCAGACTTAATCTTTTGACTTTTTTAAGAGTTCACTGCTCTTTTCATAATGATATCAAATGTGATGGGAGTCAAATAATGCCAAAGTGAAGGTTAAATTCCAATTTGAGGCAGTGTCTGCTGAAATTGAAATGACCATATCCTTAAGTTTTGAAAGTTGTGCAAGAGTTTTCACTTTATGCCTTGGGTATACTGGGTGTTTGTTTGTTTTGAGCAGGGTCTCACCATGTAGTTTAGGCTGGCCTTGAACTCACTATGTAGCCCACATTGGCCTCAGACTCAGAGTGATCTTCCTGCCTCAGCCTCCCAAGTACTAGAATTACAGCATGTGCCACCATGCCCAGCTTGTTTTGTTTTGTGTTTTGAGACAAGATCTTGTTAAGTAGTCCTGGCCTGGCCTTGAATTCCCTATGCAGTCTAGGCTGACCTTAAACTCAGGATCCTTCTGCCTCAGCTCTAGAGTGTTGAGATTACAGACATGTGCCTCCACACCTGGCTGAGTGCTGTAGTTTAGATACTGATGTGTGATGACCAGGACCAATTATTATTATGGCAAAGGTGCAACAGTATTTGCCAATATGGTATTAGATTTTCTTCTGAAAAATGTATTAAAATGATTCCATCATTTGTTGTAAATCAAAGAAGACTGCTTTCAGTTTAAATCAGTAAGAATTTATGACCTTTCACTGTGCCTCTGTTGTGTGGTAGCTACTGTAAAGATTCTTTTCAAGGTCAAATAGGTTCTGTTTTTACCTTGTTTTGAAAAAAGGAATTAACAATTTGAAATGTTTCTGTAATTGGGTTCTGCAAATCCTAGGTTTAGATTACTTTTGTGTTTGTAGTGGTATCTTTCATAATTAGGGATGAGAAGACTAGAGCAAATGGCTGAATCATTGGAGGAATCTTAAGTTGATTTTATACTTTTCAGAGGCCTAACATGCTTGCTTCTGTTATTAGTGAGGTGGTTTTTTTTTTTTGGCACCAGGGATCAAATTCATGACCTCACACTTGCCAGGCAGGTGCTTATGCCACTGAGCTAAATCCCCAGCCCTATTAGTGAGTTTTTTAAAAAATGTTTTTAAGGAATAAAAATTCACATATTAGAAATTCACTTGATAAACTCTTACTTCTTCACAATGAATTTGAGCTTTACCTTCCTGTAAGACTGTTGTTTCCTAGCAAGACTTAGGTATTTACTTTACCCTATACCCATTGTATCTTGGATATACCCTGACATGGCACCAATGATGGTATGTTGTAATTTATTAAATTTGTCTCCTCTTAATAGTGAGCAATTCAAGGGCAAGAGCCAGGGTTTTTTTTCACTCATTTACCACCACCTCCTTTTACCAAGAAAGAATCTGAGAGTTTACGTTGGTTGAGGGTGTATAAAGGTATTTATAGTGCAGCAAAGGAGTTTTTCTTACTTTGGTAACTAAAGTTGAAAGTGATGCATCTGATATAAGTGGGTTTTAGTAATGTAAATAAAAATGGGTTAGTACTGTGTCTTTTGATTATTGTTATTTCTTTTTTCCTGTTAATTGTTTTTTTCTGTACTTGCAGTTTATAACAATGGAATTTCAAGCAGTAGTGATGGCAGTTGGTGGGGGATCTCGGATGACAGACCTGACTTCCAGCATTCCCAAACCTTTGCTTCCAGTTGGGAACAAACCTTTAATTTGGTACCCATTGAACCTGCTTGAGCGTGTTGGATTTGAAGGTGAGCTATAGCAATGAGATGCACTCATAAAACTTTTAGGGTGTTTGATTCCAGTAATTTGTCAGCATTATGAGAATAAGCAGGATGAACAAGAGGAAACTTGCATCTTTATTTATTTATTTATTTTTATGTTAAAGAGAGTAAAATCAAAACAAAACAGAATAAAGCTAATCAGAACAGAATAATGAAATAGGAAATCTACAATGGCTACCATAATGTCTCTTGTTTTCTTCAAAATAGCTGTCTATATCATCAGACATAATAAAATCAAACAAAACTAAACAGAATAAAACCAATCAAAACACAAGAGTGAAAGCATATTTTAAAGAGAATAAAGCCAAACAAAATAAAACAGAATAAAGCCAATCAAAATAAAACTGAAAGGCATACAAGATTTCAAAACAGGATAATAAGAAATCAACAATGGCTATCATAATGCCTCTTGTTATCTTCAAAATTGCTGCCCATACCATCAGACATAATAAAATCAAACAAAACAAAAAATGAAACCAATCAAAACAGAACATTGAATATAACAAAACAATAAAATGGAACAAAACAAAACAGTGAAAACAATATTGGATTTCAAAAACAAGACAGAAATTCCATATATTTGCTGTATTGCATATTGTTATCCTCTTAATAGATGCTCAGACTACTGCCTTAGGCTGGCAAAGTCAATAAAACAATAGAAGCATTAAGTTGTTTTGTTACCTCAGATGTTATCAACTCCTGTCCTCCAAATCAGTGAGTTACTTAGGTGTGTGTGTGTGTGTATGTGTATGTGTATGTTTTTTCTTGTCTCCCAGCCTGCATGCCAGTTGGCTCATGAGAAGGGTGAACTGGCTTCTTGTTCTTGTTACTCCTCCCAGGACCAGCATGGCTTCTGCCCTGGCATCTTTAAGTTAGGAACGTAGGAATACTTTGTCACTATGTGAAAAGGGTTGAGAAGACAGTGCTAGTGCTATTATAGAGCTGATCTCCATAATAATCCAAGATGGACCTTATAAGGATAGCAGAAAGAACAGATTGGGAATATGAGTACCTCATAATTGATACTTGCTAAGAATGTGCTATGTGCCAGATAATATATTAAACATGAGATTACAGAATTGACAAAAACAGCTTAGGCTTTGACTTTCAGAACCTTAACTCTAGGTAAGGGAAGAGTTCTCTAGTTTTTGCTTGAGTGGCTAAATAGATGATGTTGCTATTAAGTAGGAAAAAGAATGTGGGACAGAGAAAATGTTTGAACAAAAATAATGAGCTCAGCTTTGGCCTATTGAGTTTGAAGTGTCCTTTAGTTAGGTAGAATAAATGAGAATACCAGCTAAGTTTAGTAGATGAGGATGCCAGACCCTGGGGCCTAGTGTTTTGATCCTATGTTCATTCCACTAAGAGTTGCCTTCCTCAAACAGACCTATAACCATTTCTGTGTAGTAGTCTATGTGACATTGGTGTTAAAGAGATATATTTTATTTTTATTTTTTGAGGCAGGATGTACTATGTATTTCAGGCTGGACTTAAAGTCATTATGTAGCCCAGGCGGGCCTCACATTTGCAGCAGTCCTCTGTCTCACCCTCCTGAGTGTTGGGATTATAGGATTTGTACTACCATGTCTGGCCAAGAGATGTATTTTAAAGGTTAATCTCATAGACGAAGGAGATTGTGGCATACCCTAATACACTTTAAAATATCTCACTTTGCTTTATTAATTCTTCATAGATTTGTTATCTGTAATTTTTAGTTGTACAGTATCTTTAGTGCACACTAGGGAGTTGCCTTTTGTGGTATATTTAATATCTACTACATGGAAAACTTTTTTTTTTGTGTGGATTTTTTGAGACAGGGTCTCATTTTGTAATGTAGGCTGGCCTTGAACTCACTGTGTAGCCCAGGCTGGCTTGAGCTCGTGGCAATCTTCCTGCCTCAGCCTCCTGAGTGCTGGGATTATAGGGGTGCGCCACTGTGCCTGGCTGGAAAACTTTTTCTCACTGAAGCTCACTCAGAATTGGGGGGTGGGGATGGGGAGGTACTGGCTCCTAAATGTTGGACTCTGAAGTTTAATAGCTATGTCAATGTTCTTCATTCTTACTGTTAATGGCTTTTAGGGGGAAGTTAGCTTTTGTTTCCTTCTACACAAAAGAATATTTGGTATTTTGAGACAAGATCTTGCTGTGTAGCCTAAGCTAGCTTCAAATTTATGGTAATCCTCGTGCTTCAGCTTCCCAAATTCAAAGATTACAGGTAGTACCACTACAACTGGCTCACAAAGAAGAATCCTGATCTAGTTAGTAGATTCGACTATATTTGCTATTACTACCATCACTTTATCTACTGTACCTACAGTGTCCTCTTCAACCTGTGGAAATTTTACCTTCTCTTCAAAATCTCAAACAGTATTTATCTGTGTCCTTTGTGCTTACATCATGCATTTCTCTTATTTTAGCACCTCTCGAGGACTGTTTTATACTATAGCTAATAGCATGGGAGACTGTGATCTTCCTCTGAGCAGGGACTGTACCTAATTAATCTTTGTAATACAGTATCAGCATTTTACATACAGTATGTGCTAGAGAAATTTTTGTTGAACCCCAGTGCATGACCTACTTTTATGAAGTCTTTCTTAGCAAATCATTTCCATGTCTTAATATCTTCATTTTATGTATCTTGAAGATAGAAACCATATTGAATTCTTTTCTGAATTCTCAGTGGTTGTTTTTCCGTTATATGTTTTACATATTCCATATATTAATATTTGTTGGATGAATTAGTGACTGAATTGGAGAGAGGAAGGAAGAAGGAAGGAATGAAAGAAATGATTTGAAAGAGAGAAAGAAAAAAGAGAAGATAAAGTAGAAAAGAAGTGATTGCAGTGAAAGGGAAGGATAACTGTGATTTGGAGCACTATCATAGACCAAGTAGGAATTATTAGAGATACTAAAATTAGAATTCAGACTCAGTGACATTTCACTGGAGATCCATAGCAAAATCCCAAGTTTTTTTACTTTAGTTAATAGCTAAATGGATAAGATAAAAATATGTTACTGGAAATTTGCCTCATTTCAGTTCCTGATGATCTGCAGTAAAACAGTAGTTGCTATTTATAGGAAATAGTGATAACTCTTGTTCGTACTAAATGAAGATTTAAAATGTGATCCCAGGGCTGGGGATCTAGCTCAGCGGCCTACGTGCCTGCCTGGCAAGCGCAAGGTCGTGAGTTCAATCCCCAGTGCTGCAAAAAAAAATAAAATAAAATAAAATGTGATCCCATTTGTGTGTTTTGTGAAGTGGCCTTATGAATTCTTTACATTCACAAAAAAGTGTTGTGTAAAATATTAATGTAAATGCTAATTGTACAGACCTGAGTTTTCTTTGTAACATTGATTTACTAGTTGTGTCACCCTAAATAAAGATGTCTCTTTTGATCCATAGTTCTTCGTTTTTTTAACATCTAATTTATTTTTATAAGTACATGTTTACAGTGCATAATATTCACATTTGCTATGAGGAGTTAGTACATGTACATGATACATCTTAATTCATTTTTTCATTCCCTTCCCTTCCTCTCCCTTCCCCCTCCTGCCATTTCTCAGTCCCCTTCTCTTCTGCAAAAGATCTATCTCCCTATTTTCTATTATTTGTTTTGTTCTTTATATTTTGGGTTTTTCATATAAGAGAAACCATACAATATTTAAGCTCGTGTGTCTCATTTCACTTAACATTACAATCTCAAAGTGCATTCATTTTCCAACAAATGTCTCAAATTTATCCTTCTTTAAGGCAGAGTAATACTCCATTATGTATAAATGCATCTTTAATCCACTTTCTTTATCCATTCATCTGCTGATGGACAGATAAGTCACTTTCATGATTTAGTTACTATGAGTCATGCTGCTATAAACATGAGTATGCATGTGTCACTGTTAATAGGATGTCTTTAATTCTTTTGAGAAGATACCTAGGAGGGAAATAGCTGGGTTGAATGGGATTTCTATTTTTAGTTTTTTGAGGACTTTCCATACTGATTTCCATTGTGGTTGTACCAGCCTTGAGTTCATTTTGTAGCCCAAACTGGCCTAGAACTTACAGTGATCCTCCTGCCTTAGCCTCTCGAGTACTGAGATTACAGGTATGTGCCACCACATCCAACCTATTATTTGATTCTTGATGATAACATGCTTTCTGGAGGAAAGCAAAATCTCAGTGTTGTTTTAATTTGCATTTTTATACTGGCTAGAGGTGTTGAACTTTTTTGGCCATTTGTACTTCTTCTGAGAAGTGTGTTCATTTCAGTTGCCCATTTTTGTGTTTGTGTTGTTTTGGTTTGGTTTGTTTTTTTGAGACAAGGTCTCACTATGTAGTTCAGGTATAGAGGAACACTACTGAATTTTATGTGTTGATTGTGTACTGCTACACACTCACTGTGTAGCCCAGGCCAGCCTCAGTCTTCTGAGCACTGGGATCACAGGTGTACACCACCACGCCTGGCCTCAGTTGCCTATTTTTTGACTGAGTTTTTATTTGAAGGAATAGAGAGAGAGAGAGAGAGAGAGAAAGAGAGAGAGAGCGAGCGAGCGCACGTGCCTGGAACTCACAGTGATTCTCCTGTGATTCTCCTGCCTCAGCCTCCTGAGTGCTGGGATTACAGGCATGCACCACTGTGCCTGGCTTTATGTATTTTATTTTATGTTATGTTATGTTATGTTATTTTTTGGTACCAGAGATTGAATTTATGACCATGCACTTGCCAGGCAGGCATTTGTGCCGCTGAGCTAAACTCCCAGCCTCTATGTATTTTAGATGTTAAGTTCTCCTGTCTGAGGAATAGGCAAAATTTTTCCCCATTCAGTATGTTGTCACTTCACTCTGTTGGTTGTTTCTTTTGCTTTGCAGAAGCTTTTTAATTTGATATGATTTCATTTGTTGATTCTTGGTGCTGTTCCTTGTTCATGAGATTTTGTTTAGAAAGTCCTTGCCTATATCTATGTCAAAGAGTTACCTAATTTACCTTACAGCAGATTAAGTACTTCTGTTTTTACACTAAGATATTTCATCCATTTTTTTT
>RJWT010056023.1:0-10081 GCA_004365215.1 Cuniculus paca
TAGGACAGTATGTGTATTCCAACTCAAGACAGTTGCTTGACTGAAATCACAAATATCTCTTTAAATGGTCTTTACAAAAAAAAACAAAAAAAACAAAAAAAACTCATACTAAGGAACAGAAAAAATGATTTCCTTTCCCTTAGCTACTTTTCTTTCTTTTTTTTTTTTTTCTTTTTTTTCCTTTTTCTTGTACTTGTGCTTACACCCACTCAGCTTGCTATTTTGAACTCTGGGAAAGAAAATTTGTGGGCATCTCGCAGTCTTTCAGGAAACAGGGTTTAGATTAAATATTTGCCACATCTCCTACATGTTGCTTTCTTCAGGAGAGTGAAGAAACAACATGCTTCACTCAACTTGACACAGTGTGACTTCTAAAGTACGGACAGAAAGCCACATTCATTGCTTACCTTCGCACAGATACTCAAGTGGTTTCCTTCATTCCTTCTCTTTGACCTTCCTTTTTATTGTGTCTAGAGTTCATGTGCCATGTAGGTTGTCTGAAATAGAAGATTCCTTGAGAGCACCTAGATTCAGTAAATCAAGGATAATAACATATGGATTTAATTAGCATGCAAAACAAAATGCAGATTATCTTCAGTCAAATTTAAATGTGAAGTATTTTATTATAATTGTAAGCCATTTCTACTTTCCTACTTTTTTCTGTCTTTGAATCTAAACCTATTTCGCAGATGGCAGAAATGAAAAACATTAGTGGGGTGAAGGGAAAGTGGGAGGGGTATTAGGTACTAGATCATCTAAGTCACTCAGTTATGTTTTAAATGAACTCAGGGCTTTGTTATATAAGGAAATATAAAATGGTTAGGTGGGATACTGATGTTGTTTACATACAGTTTAATTTTTGTTTGTTTGTTTGTTTTGATTTGTTTTTTGCTGTACTGAGGATTGAACCCAAGGTCTCACATATTCTAGGCAAGTGCTCCACCATCGGGCTACATCCCCAACCTTTTTTATTTTTTCATTTTGAGACTGTTCTTACTAAGTTGCCCAGGCTGCCCTCAATGTGTGATCCCCCTGTATCAGCTTCCCAAGTAGTTAGAATTACAGGCATGTGCCACTGCGACTGGTCTAATTTCATTTTGGGGAGGAAATTAAGGTAGCTTATTTAAGATAGGACTTACAATACCTGTCTTGTATTTAATGGATGTTTGCCCATATGTAAAGGATGTTGTTCGTGGGGCCCTTGTAGGAAATTAACACAATATAATTGCTGGATGTAAGGAATGAAATATTTTCCAAGCAAATGGTATGAAATTAGGAAAAGATTCAAAACCAGGGAACTTGTAGAATATCAATGTTTATTAAATACAAAAATTAAATTGTCATAAACAGAAAGATGCTTTCTAATACTGTATTTTCTTAGCATGGGAAGTCAAAATATTGAAAATATATATACGTATGATCTTATATGATGCATGATGATATATAAGACATATATATGTATATATTTATGATTCAGTGCAAACCTTTTTGTTTGTTTGTTTTTTTGGTATGGGAGCGAGTTGAATCAGTGCAAATCTTATCAGACTCCAAATGGCAGTTTTTGAAAGTGTGGCTGAATATGGAGGGCAAAGAATGCATTTAATTAAAGAATATAATCTGGAAAAGATGGGTGAGAATTTTGCAGCTATACAATGCACATGAGGAAATATCTGTCACACACACACATGAAGAACAAGGAGTGGAATGTAGTAGCCCTACTGTGGATTTGAACATAACGAAACAATCGTAATTAAAGCTGCCTACCATATGTGATAATGCATGTGAAGACTGCATATAATGCAATCCGGTCATATGATATAATTGCCTGTAGGACTCATAGGGGAAACAGTGTAATACGAAACCCGCTTCTAGTTGTAGATCTTGGGTAAATGAAGGACCTTCTGAACCTGCGTTCTGCTGTCAGTAAGAGGGGAGCATTTGAGGACCACTAAGTGTTAGTCTTTCTGTAAAGACCTTGTGACTCACAAGTTTACTCCACAGTGCCATTTGCCACATAAGCAAACTTACTGTGCTCAGTGTTGCAATAGACTACTCAACTAAGCTGCTGCCTGGGAGTGTCCTATAAACTCTGGGGAGCGTAGTTCCTGTGTCCTACCCCGGGTAAACCATTGGGCTAGAGAAAACCACACAAGCCCAGCACTGTAGGCACCTCTGATTTATTATACACAAGTAACTGAAACAGACCAATTGGTGACAAGCATGATCAAATATTAGCTAATGATGGATTACTCCATTGTTTAGACCATTTCATAGACTGACTGAATGAAACATTGAGATGTACTTGGGTTTGCTGATGGAGCCAACATACCACAGGCTAAGTTTTTTTCCTTTCCTGTTGAGGTGAGGCAGGCTGTAGAAGCAAATCAAAGGCAAGGAAGTTTAGACCCAACCTCCTTCATCAGGTTATAAAATGGTTTTAGGTGTTGCATTACTGGGAATTTAGAAATTGTAAGGAATCTACCATCAGCAGCAGGTGTCAGTCAATGTCAGGTGTCATGGTTCATTTTTTATTATTAATAAGCTTGTTGGTACCATTTAGATATACATAATGATCACATTCATCGGGACTTTATGCCTGTACATGAGACATCTTGATTCTTCGATTCCCCTCCCCTCCATTCAACCCCTCTTCCTCTCCTTAAAGCTTTGTTTCCATTTTATCCTTCTTTTCTCATTTTTTTCTTTTCCTTTCCTTCCTTTCCCTCTCCCTCCTTCCTAGTTCCCCTTTTCCTTTTGAACAATTTCTTTCTCTTTTACAATATCTATTATGCATTTTGGTTATTCACTCTTTCAGTTTCTCACACCAGAAAGACAATGTGATATTTACACATTTGTCTAGTTTATTTCACTTAGGAGTATGTTCTCGGGTCCCATCCATTTAGCTATAAATGGCTCAAGTTTACTTTGTTATGGCTGAGTAGTACTCTGTAAAATGAATATTTCTGAAGAAATGTTGTGATGTGGTTTGTATGCTTGAGGCTCATTTATTAAAAAGGCAACATATCTGTATCTTTTGTGCTACTCCTTGGCAGTCATTTAACTGAATGACCCATGTGAGTAGCTAATATATTAATATATTTTGTTCTTAATACTTTTTTTACCCACTCGCACTAAGTTCCACCCCAATCCTTTGCCTTCCTTTATTTTACTTTTTGGTTTGTTTGTTTTTGTATTTTGAGACATTTACATTTTTGTATATTTTGTCCTGGAGTCTCTCTATATTGCTGTGGTTGACCTCAAACTTGTGATCTTCTTTTCTCAGCCTCCCAAGTACAGTAGGTAGAATTATAGGCACGTGCCAAGTCCAGTTTCTTCTTACCTCCTTCGAGCTTTGGTATGAGTTGAACATGCCACCACTTTGCAGGCATTCTGTAAACACTGAAAAGTGTGTAAGTCAGTCGACATCACTAACCATTTACTCTGATCACCACAGTTAGGCAGAAATGTGATCATACTTACCGCTGTCTAGGTGTAATACCTTTTAGCATGTTGGCCTACACTCAGAAATTTCAGACTTCTTAGGAGGCAAGAATTACATAATCAAGGAAAACAGTATTCTACCTGAGAAATGAGCAAAGATTGAAAAAGGGATGGTAGGTTTGGACTTTGTGCAGGTCGGTTTTCTGTAGTATATTGAAAACTCAATGAGAGAGGATTTTGAATAACTTTCAAGTTGCTTTTATTTACATCATGAGAGGAGGCATGCTAGCTTACTGTTGGAAGGTGACTAATCCAAAGGAGGGTTGCTGAACGGTGTACCAGCATCTACACCAACCCAGGAATGATACTGTGAGGTTAGCTACCACAGTTACTGGAGAGGATCATTGTAACTTTACCATGAAGTGCCAGGGAAATACAGAAATATTTTCACAGCTCTAAATATTTAAGTGGAAAAAATGTATGTGCTGTGCCATTTTGTATTTCATTATTTAGATGACTGTATTTGTTGAGTCCAAATAATTTAAAATAACCAAAGAATGGGCAAGAGGGTAGCTCAGTGGTAGCATGATTGAGGCTGTGGGTTTCATCCCCAGCACAGCAAAACAAACAAATAAAATAACCAATGCGTATGACATTTGTCTTCTCATACTAATCGCAAGAACTCTGGAATGATAAGACCATGAAGAAGCCTTTCGAGGTGATATCCAAATGAATCTCCTAGATAAACGCTTCTTAAATAACAGTAAGGCTAGAATCTACATGTAGGTTCTTGGAAATTAAAAATATTTCCCATGACTACTGTACATTTCTAAGTATATATAATTATTGCTGTTTGCCTTATCCATTGTTAGCAACTTTTTTAAAACCAAGTATGTTATAATACTGTACTACATGTGGATGACATGTGCCTAACAACCTTTGTTTTTAATATTATCATTAGCCATCAGTTTATTTCACTAATATGTATAGTGGGATCTGGAGAGTGGCAGGTGGTGACTAATTCTAAAATTGCATAATAAAAAATAATGTATTTAGAGCTTTGAAATATGTTTTTGAACTTTCACTTGAATATGATTGTGTTTGTTGTTCTGGGACTTTAAAATATTAGCATGTCCTAACGTACTAAATCTACTCCAGGGAGATCTGATTTAGAAGTAGCTGAAAGTTAATTTTCTGTTTTACTTTTTTGTTCCGCACCACCCCCACCCCATCCAACATTTATTTTAAACTTTCTCCAGTTGAGATAGTGCTTGTATTCTCTCAAAACTTCTATCCGATCTGACATTGTAATTTAATGTTTGGACATCAGAAAAGATATTTCTGGTGGTAAAATAATTACGATAAACTATATATATATATATATATATATATATATATACCGTAATTAAGCTATTTATGCTTCTTTACCAGAGTAAACACTTTATGGGGGGGGGAGAAAGTATTCTGAGAATGATTTGGAAATTCACACTAGTGACTTCGCCCCAGGACTGCCTGACCGTCATTATATGGAAGTGATCTATCTAGGTTTCTGTCCTATAACCAAGGTTTTATATATAGGTAGGGCATAAAGACTTTCAAGAACTGCAATGTATGCATTTTGTTTGCATCCGTAAATTACAAGAATCAGTGAGGATTATTCCAGAGCAATCATTTGCATTGTTTCCTCATTTCGGATTTTAATATCCAGAAATTATATAGCCATCATTTCCATGTGACAATCAGTACTGAAAATAGCCTCTTCTCTCACACTTTGTTGTGTTATTTTATTGTTTCTCTATGCTTGAACATTTATTTTACCTCAAACTGTAAACTTTAATGTATTTGTGAAATGCCTTTTTTTGTTTTATAGTTTTAAGTAGCACAACAATTTAGAATAAGGTACAGTAACAGTCTTGATTTGATTTTTGCATTCTTAGTGAGTAGATCGTGCAAAGCTCCTCTGGATTAAATGTTGTTTTTGTTTTTATTTTCCTCATTAGGTGGAGTCTTTACATTTTTTAAAAGATGATGGTAATCAGATCTACTTGAAAAATTAAGTGAATTGATTTGATTGGAACACTGTTTTACCAATTGTTCAGCATTCAGCCAATAGGTAAGTTGAACCAAGTACTTTCTATGTGGCTTGATTTCAAAGTTGTAGGAAAGGTATCTCAGGCACAATATTAAGTAAGCTTACTGTGAAATTTTGATGGTAATGATTTGAAGCCCTCAAAACCTGTGATAAATATCTGGGATATTATCTAACTGAAAATATTATTAAATCTTTAATGCATTTTTGGAAATACCATAATTTTAGCTGCACATTGGAAGAATGTCATTTATCATTTGAAATCAATCATTGTATTTTATTTCTTTTCTCGAGGGGGTATTAGGGATTAAATCGGGCCTTGTGCATGGTAAGCACAGGCTCTACTGCTGGCCAAGCCCATAGTCCCCTTGATTTTCTTGTCCTGATCTGGTGGTAATTTGAGAATATGAGATTTTACTTTGAATGAGATTTTTATGTGAAATTTCATCTTGTCAGATTCAAATCTAAGGAATAATGAATTCTTTTTGAGTATGTTAGCATCTGTCTTTATTAAACTGTTCTCATTTTACATAAATCTTGGGTTCTGTGATAAGAACAGACACCTTACGGAAGGACTTGTTTGACTTCAGCTTTCTTGTGGCTCTGGTTGCTGTGGAAAACTCCTGAGTTAAGAGAACTCGGAACCAAGAGGAGTTTCGGCTGTTAGCAGATTATTGGCACTGCCAAGACAGAATTTAGTGGGAACAGGACTTTGGCTACTGTTAAAATGTCACTATAGTAAAGCCTGCTCTGTCAAACAGATTTTTGGCATCAGAAGTCTAAATGATACTGATTTTAGAGGGTTAGGTTCCCTCCCTCTCAGGAAAACTCATGATTTAATTAACCCTTTACACAGTAACAGAAAATCTGGAAAAAATTTTGTTTTCCTAATTTAGATCTCAAGGTTTGAGTTTCTAAAATTCTAATTTTTTTTCACGATTCTAAAACTATGCAGCTTGTTACTTAATTTTCCTCCAAATAAACTGGAGCTATTTTAAAACCTGATGAGTGGTAATGAATAAGGGCAGAAAGTGTCCAACTTCCAAGTCAAACCAACCAATAGTGTCTGTTTATCTTTGAGCATCCTAAGACTTGACGTTACTAGTGGGCTTTCGGGGTAGTGCTCTATATAGTATATGCATCCCGTACGACTGTTCTTAGCTTTGGCTGAAACAATCTCACACGTGGAACCAGATTTGGTAGTATTGCTTTTGAGCATCCAGTGAAAGTAAAAATGTCAAGACGTATGAACTCTAGAGAATCTTTTCATTTTTCCTGTTAAGTTCATGATTCAATCTCATCTGTCAACAAAAATTTTTATTGTTATGGGCACATAGTGTCACTTGGAAAAAAATGTTTGGATAATTAAAGGGATATAAGGCAGTGAAGTAAAAAACCCATCGGGAAGAGAGGTGTTTAAAAAAAGTTTCAAAAGCAAATCTTTACTTTCTTCAGTGCCTGTATTAGATGCTAGAAAGTAAACATTAATACTCTGGATCACCAACTAAAATGTCGTTGTCTGCCATATTTGGTTTTCTGTCTGTTCACAAGTCTGATTTTTTGCAGTTATTCCTGCAATAGGTTACAGAGGTAAAGTGAAATATCAATTAGTGGCATCTAATTTAAATTATATGTAGGAGACTGTTTTTTGTTAAGTATCTCCTAAGAATGGGTGTGGCTAGGTTAGTCAGTGCAGAGGGCCCATCTGCTTGTTACCCTGTGTGTGCTGAGCTTCTCTGGCCTAATTGACTCATCCAGGTCAATGTGCTTTGAAATAACTATTGTTTTGAGTTAAATAAGAGCACTACTTGGTTCATGAGGTTCTCTGAGGGTTACACACTCGCAGTTAGTAGGCACATACTAAATACTAGTGAGTATAATGTGGTGGTGGTGATTAGTAGTGATAATAATTGTGCTGCAACTATTGTTTAAACATAACAATCATAGTTTAATGATCACATGAATACGTTTCTGTAGTCTGGCAACATGGGCTTCGTGGTATAGATAGGTACATATTCTCAGTTGAAACGATTACATTTTTGATAAGGAATCATTTCTTCTGGAATTGGTGAGCTTGCTTCAGAATGTGTATGGAATACATAATTAGCAACCTCTCCGTGACTTGTCACTAAACCTGGGCTCACATTACTCTAGGTGAGGATTTCCCTCCAAATAATTTTTGGTAGTAAATAGAAAATAGTTTGTAAACAAGGAAAATCCTCAACCATTAAGATCTCTTCCCCTTCTGGTATTTTTTTGTAAAATATAGTAAATAGGAGTGCTCTTCATAGGAGCACTGTTTTTCTTCAAGTAACTTATGGTTTTGGCTGGTGCTGATATTATTTATTTTAAGGCAATGTGAGCTGGAACCTGAGTCCTTAACCACTTAGGTTTATATTCTCAGATTCATATTCTCTCATTGTATTGGATGTTTAGGAAGTAGCATTTCTTCTTAGGAAGAACAGTGAAAAACCTTCACATTTATTGGATAAGTTCTGTGATTGAGGATCTGAACTATAAGGGCAAAATCTTTTGAAAGTAAGAATTAAGAACACATTCATTTGAGGACAGTGGATTTCAGGGTAGTAATTAACTTTCTGAGAATTACGTAGTTATTACAGTTAGAAATTTTTGTGTGCGTTCATGTGTTTTTTTCTTCTTATTATTTACACCAATTAGGAAACTAAAAGGGGGGAAACTTTTAATTAATTCTCTTTGGACACATTTTAGCTGGTCTCATAAAGATCTGAACAGTAAGCAAATTAGATCTGCTGTGTGTTATCTGTGGGCTTACTATAACTTATCTGCTGTATCCTTCAAAATGGTTTCTTTCATAGAGGGACACTATTACAGCTTTTCAGATGCCAGCAGTCTTTTTCTCTGGGTACCTTGTGTTTTCCAGTAAATGAAGGGTATCTGTATTTGTGTTGGAATATCTACGAACTGGTGTGAAGCTGTGGACTCCAGGCTTACATACGACTTGACCCATCTGGCTTCGGTGTTCAGACATTTCACTTGCCTACACTTTCTTTCATTCCTGTGTTCAATAACTCAATCTACTCATTTGTTCATCAGTTATTCGGCAAACTTTAATCAAACCAGTAGTATGAGCAAAGCACATTTTGTCCTAGGAGCATTCCATAGCTGTGTGAAACTCTGACCGAAGGCTGCTTTCTTGGTCATTTCAGTGTTCACTTCCATCCTTCCTTCAGCTTGCAGGTTAGACTGGCTGTGTGGAGGAATGACTCATTTTCACTCTGCGTACATATAAAACTTAACAGTGTAACTGAGAGGTCATTCACCTTGTTTTTATGATGATGCATATTAATGTTTGGAGAATGGTTGACCATTTACAAATGGTGCCTGTGTACACAATCTCATTGGAGAAAATAACTGCTGTACCTATACTGCACACACTTTATTTTGTGTGGGGGGAAACAGAGGCTGATGGAGGTGGCGGTGTAATAGCTGAGTGATTTACTCAAAGCCACAGCCCTCATGAGTCATAGAGCTAGAATTTAACTCTGGCTCTTCCACTTCTGCTAGCATGTCATAGTCACTGTGTACTCCCCAGTCTACTCGGTTGGTGGGATCCAAGTTTTGGAGCTTTGTGGATGTAGTTGGTGTATTCTGTTTAGAATGATATGTGTAAGGAAATAGAAATCTTATTGAAATTAGGGGGAAGAATCAGATCTTATGATGTTAAAACGCTCTGGGATAAGAATGTGCATCTGCCAGATCTCTGCTCAACTTAACCTGTTTGATGATACTGACTATTAAGTTTATCCAGTCATTATACTCTCCACCCATGCATTAAGAATGGCCTCTTGAATTCAGGCTCCCATGACAGTTACAGATTTTACAATAAATTCTTAAATTACATACAGTATTGGACAAAATTCTCCACCTAGAGATTTTCATTTCACATTAGAACTTGATATCACATTGACATCTCATTCATGAATTCCCAAAAGACAAATTAATCTCCTCAGTCGCATTTTCTGCATCATCTATTTTCATTATTGGTTAATGCACTTTGCTTATGTGACAGTCTGGTTAATTCTTTTATTTTCAGATGCTTGTCTTTGTGTGTTATCTCATCTGCCCTCAGAATCCACTTAACACTTTAAACAACTGTCATTTTTATATGCATTTTTGTGCTTGCACTGTATAGTAATTTATGTGAGTTTCTTTTTAATAACACATGCCACTGTCAGTTCTTGAGGGTAAAAATAAGTCTTTATTTTCCTGGCATCCTCTTCAGCCTCAAACACTGAGTATGGTGGTGCACAGCAGTAATCCTAGCACTCTGGGAGCCTGAGGCAGGAGGATTGCAAGTGGGAACCAAGGCTGGGCAACTCAGAGGCTTAGGCAGACCCTGTCTCAAAATAAAAAGGGCTGAGAATATAGTTTAGGATAAAGGTTCTGGGTCCAAATGTTCAATCCCTAGTAGCAATGGGGCACTGATTAAAAAATACAGATATTCAAGAAATATTTATTGAACTTAATAAAAAATAAAAATACTTGTCCATGAGTTTCCTTTTGAAATTT
>RJWT010056024.1:0-10075 GCA_004365215.1 Cuniculus paca
CTTGAACTCACTATGTAGCCCAGACTGCCTTGAACTCACAGCAATCCTCCTGCCTCAGCTTCCCAAATGCTGCAATTACAGATCTGTGCCATTATGCCTGGCTTAATACTAATGTTGCTTTTTTAAAATTAATTTAATGAAGTATAATTTACTATAACAAAACGTACCGATTTGGGGTGGGGTGTAGCTCCTCGGAGAGCACTTGCCCAGCGTGCAGAAGATCCTGGGATCCGCCCTCTGCACAACAAAAAGTAGTCCTGATGTTTTAGGACACAATTTGGTGCATCGTGACAACTCTGTAGTAGTGTAACCATCTCATACATGCCTAATGTAGAACATTCTATCACTCCCCGTCTTGGTTACTTTTCTCTCCTTGCTGAGACAAACACCCAACACCCAAAGTGAAACAAGGAAAGGTTTATTTAGCTTACAGTTTCTGGAAATCTCAGTGCATAATCAGCTGGCTCCAAGGCAGGGTGGACTGGCACTGGGGCAGCCCTTCGAGGCAGCAGCCAGAGCAAAAAGGAGAAAGTAAGCCTCCTTTCCTCCCTTATATTGTACACAGCTGCCCCGCTCCCCCAGGACGGATCTAACACTCACAAAATGTCCTTGCCCTCCTTTGTACAGGAAGAGGATGCTTACAAAGTAAGGACCTTGGCTCCCTGTTGAGCCTCTCCATTAAACTTCTAAACTTCTCAAGTTGACACAATGTATCAACCATAACACTCCCTAAAATTTAAAATACAAAATCAGCTGAAAGGTGTTTACAGTTCTAGCAGTGACAGAAATTAGCTCTAGGCCAGCTCTCCCACGGTGAATGATTGTCGTGCTGGACAAAACACATCCGATAACTCTTGTGCCAGTGACACAGACCTTCGACAAGGTGAACTGTGTCCCTGGTTTCTGTCCAGAGCCAGCGTCTGGGTAGCGAGGTCAGGAGGTGAAGCCCCAGCGACGCAAGGCTCACTTCTTGCTGTGTGCAGAGAGGGCCGAGTGTGAGACTCCTCAGTTGTCTGGAATTTGTGGGGGCAAATTACCAAAGAGCCCTGCCCAGGAGAAGCTGCAGAAATCTGCTCAGGGCCATCCAGAGCCTGGCTGAATTGGAAATTGCATACATACATAGTTCAAGACTCCAAGAGGCTGGACCAAGAGCAATTAGCAGGGAAAGAACAACTGTCAATTCGCTGGGAGCTAAATCACTACTCATTTGGGGTTGGGAGATGTTCAGGTTTCAACCAGCCAGAGTGGAAATGCCTTAAAAATATGAGGCCTCACCGGGCGTGGTGGCTCATGCCTGTAATCCCAGCACTCGGGAGGCTGAGACAGGAGGATTGTTGTGAGTTCAAGACCAGCCTGGGCTACAAAGTGAGCTCAAGGCCAGCCTGAACGGCATAGTGAGACCCTGTCTCAAAAACACCAGGGCTGGGGATCTAGCTCAGCGGTCTAAGCACCTGCCCGGCAAGCGCAAGGTCGTGAGTTCAATCCCTGGTGCCGCAAAAAAAAAAAAAAAAATGAGGCCTTAGTAACTGCCTCTGAGAGACCCCATTTATAGGAAAAGAATAAAGGTAGCTCTAATGTTTCTCTAGGCTCACCCTAAAAACAAACAAACAAAACTTTTAAAATAGTTTCAAAAGAATTAAGATAATTTTCACTAAATTAATTAATTAGAACAAAGTCCAAAAGTCTATTATGGAAGTTAAATCTTGGCCTAGAGGCTCACACATGTAGTTTAAGCTATTGGGTAGGCTGAGGCAGGAGGATCACTTGAGCCCAAGAGTTCAAGGCCAGCTGGGCAACCTATCAAGATCCTGACTTTTTTGTTTTGTTTTGAGACAGGGCTTCACTAGGTATTTCACGCTGGCCTTGACTCACTATGTAGCCCAAGCTGGCCTCAGACATGCAGCGATCCTCCTGCCTCAGCCTCCTGAGTACTGAGATTACAGGTGTGCACCACCACAGCCAGCTAAGAGTCTGACTTTAAATAACCAAAAGCAAACAAACCAAAAACCACAGCAGCGTACGAAGTCATGGCATATCCTCCAGCCCTTGTAACTTGATTGCGGTTTTGCCAACATTTATTTTCATAGCCTGACCCTCTATCGCTGACTTTCAGGAGATGAAGGAAATTTATCTAACCTAGGTGTTTTAGAAACCAAAATAAATAAACAAAAAGGGGAACGGAAGCTGCCAACACGGAGTTTACCCAGCACGCGAGGCTCTCAGGCTGGTCCCCAATCCCGTGTCTCTCAGGCCCAGCCAAAGCCAACTTGCCCCCAAGAAGCAGCAGCGTTTCTTGGTCGCCTGGCTGCCCCGCCCCCCCACATGGAAAGATCGCAGCTGGAGCTCCAGCCCTTGCCTGGCCTGCAGTCTGCACGCTGTTGCCTAGAGCAGCATTGCTGAGGGTCTCAGCTCCGGAGCTAGGTGTCCCTTCCGAGACACGGTTGCATCCTCACCCTCCACATCGCAGCCAGCGAGCACTGGCAGGGCTGCCATGGCAAAGGCGACTCGGTGTTACGGTTTGCATCTAGATCCCCTACCCCCAACAGCCTCAGGCCCTTGTAGGTGAGCCCTGGGGGGGGGGTGACTGGATCAGGGGGCACGATACCCATCAGTGGATTGGTCCACTTGAGTTTCCAGCTAAATGTGGTGTTAGGAGATAAAGCCTGGTTGGAGGAGGTGGCCCACTGGGCGTGTGGCCATCCAGGGTCCATCTCCCTCCATCTCCCCCACCCTCTCTCTGCTTCCTGGGCCACACCATGAGCTGCTTCTCCTCTGCCATGCCTCCCTGGCTTAGAGTCAGCAAACAATGCACTCAAACCTCTACAAACTGTAAACCAGATAAACCTCTGTGGATGTTGAGGATTGTGTCTCAGCAATGAGAGAGCAACCAAGGCACCTATGTTAGAGTGCTGGGTAGCATAAAGTATCTTCCTTTAGGGATTCTATTGTCCAGGAATTTTGCAGTCATCCTACATCGGCTGTGGCCTTCTAAAACAGAAAAGTGCTGCCGGCAGACACGTAGCCCTGAGATGCCAACACTTATGGTCCTAAAGGTACTAAGATCACAGGTGGGCTGGTGTTGGCCATAAGTCCCTGCAGGATAAGCCCACCCTTCTGTGGGGCTCTGCAGTGACCTTATTCAAGCAGATGCTTTGGACCATCCAAACCTACCGTGCACAGAGGGACCCTCACTGGACCCACATCCCACGCCATCCCCACTACACAGCAGTACGGTGGCGATCGGCAGACTTTGACATTCGCTTGCTCTGCTTGCTCCAACCCTGCACATCGTCCTAATGCAACAGACCCCCTCCATCTGGGGTCTCTCTTCCTCCCGTGGCCACAGTCCAACTTGGGCTACAGTGGAAGTTCTAACAATATTTGTTACTGTAACATTCCACTGATAAATATCCCTTGTTTATTTAGGTGATTTTCAGTAACTGGGATTGAATTTAGGCCAGAGCCTTTGCACACTTAGCTGCATTAGCAGCCCCTGTTTTATTTTGTTTTGTTTTGTCTTGTTGCTTTTGTTTTGGTTTTGGTTTTGGCCTTTTTGAGGCAGGGTCTCACTCTGCAGTTCAGGCTGGCCTTGAGCTCACTTTGTAGCCCAGGCTGGTCTCAAACTTGCAATGATCCTCCTGCCTCAGCCTCCCGAGTGCTGGGATTACAGGAGTGCACCACCACACTCTGCTGAAGATAATGCCTTTTTATTTTATTTATTTATTCATTCTTTTGATAGTAGGAATCGAACTCAGGACCTCGCACTTGCCAAGCAGGCACTGTGCCACTGAGCTATTTCCTTGGCCCGTCGCTGTTTTGTTTTGTTGAGACAAGGCTCACTATGCAGTTCAGGCTGCCCTTGAATGCACTGCGATCCTCCTCGGTGCTGGGATAAGAGGAGGGAGCCTCCAGAACTCGTGACCCTCCTGCCTCAGCTTCTCAGTGTGCCAAGATGACAGTTGTGCACCACTATGCCCAGCTCCTATTTTTAATTGGGGTAGAAAACATATTCGGTAGAGTGCAAAAGCTGCTCTTCACTGTGGTGAATTCGATGCATTTTAGCACATGCACAGATGCATGTGATGACCATCCTGATTAGCAGAGAACATTTCCACACTATCGAAGCCTCTCCAGTTCTCTTCAGTCCACACCAAGTCTGCCACTATTCCAACTCTTATCATCTTGGAGCAGTTTTCTTGTTTTTCTACACTAGCTCTGGCTTCTTTTGCCCAATTTATCTGTGCAATTCAGTTACGTTGTTACATATAATTCATTCCTTCTTTTTTGCAGCAATCTGTCTTATATAGACATTACAACTTATTTGTTCATTCTCCTTTTGATGAATATGTGGTTGGTTACCAGTTTGAAGTTTTCATGAATGAGGTGACTGTAAAAATTCTTAAACACTTTTGGTAGACATATGCACTTATCTCACTTGGATACATTACTAGGAATAGAATTCCTAGATTAGAAGATCTACATGTGTTTAGCCTTAGAAAGCCTTGGAAGACAGTTTTCCAAAGCAGTTGAGCGCATGGGCACTTCCACCAGCAGTATATAAGAGTTCCACCTGCTCCTCTCCTCACCAGTATTTGCTATTATGTTGGTGGGTGTACATTGCCATGCCGTTGTGGTTTTCATTGGTATTGCCATAATGTTTATTGGCCATTTAATGGACATTAGCTCATCTTTGCAGATGTACCTTGCTGACCGACAGAGGGCCAGCCCTATCATCAGGTGCTGCACTGTAGATGCGCAGATGTGCTCATAGGCAGGACCTTTGGAAGGTGACTGGATTCTGGCGACTCATCACTAGTTAGGAGGTGGATCTGGTTGGAAGCGGTGGGTCCCTGGTGTTGAGGTCTGGAAGCATTTATCTCCCTTCCCAATTCCTCTCTTTACTCTTTCTGCTTCCTTATTATCAAGAGATGACCAGCCTTCCCTCCGCCCAGGCCCTTCTGCCATGCCTTTTCTGCTTTGGAGCCAGAAACCTCTACAAACTGTGAGCCAAAATAAATCTGTCCTCCTTTAAATTTCAGGTGTTCGGTTTTTGGTCCCAGCAATGACATAAGTGAGTAAGACATGCAGTCCTACTTTAATTGTTACTCATGCTTGGCTTCTCGGATTCCCTGACAAGCTCCAACTTATCCACTTGGGCTAGTGCTTTAGGAAGACTGATCAGTGGCTGATTCTCCAGTTCTTCACCAGAGTTAGCCCTCTCCCTATCAAGGAATTCTTGTTTCATCAGAGTTAGCCCTCCCCTATTAAGGAATTCTTGTTTCTGCAAAGAGGTTACATTTATCCCCCCTAAACTGTATATGTGCATTAAAGAAAATGTTTTAAATTTAGAAAAACAAAAGGAAGAAAATTAAGAATCATTAGTCCCGGTGGCACACGCCTGTAATCCCAGCACTCGGGAGGCTGAGGCAGGAGGATCATTGCAAGTTCGAGACCAGCCTGAGCTACAAAGTGAACATAAGGCCAGCCTGAACTGCACAGTGAGACCCTGTCTCAAAAAGACAGAAAAAAAAAAAGAATTATTATTAGTCCAACTATTCAGTCACCCACAATTAGTATTTTTGGTTTATTTTCTTTTAGTGTATCTTTGTATATTTAACTTTTAAAACAAACATGGTATTTACATATTTTTGTATACTCACAGATACATTACTAATTCTTTGTCTACACTTCTTCTTTCTTTTTTTCTTTTTTCTTTTTTGAGACAGGGTCTCATTATGCAATTCAGGCTAGCCTTGAACTCACTTTGTAGCCCAGGCCGGTCTTGAACTTGCAACAATCCTCCTGCCTCAGCCTCCCGAGTGCTAGGATTACAGGAATGTGCCACCATGCCCAACCACACATTTCTTTACAAAAAAACTTAACTTGGAATTCCAGAACCAAAAGATAAGTATATCATTGAGGTGTTTAATGTATGTAATTCAACTGATCTCTAAAAAGACTCTGTTGATAGAGATGTCTACCGGCATGTGCTTCTTTCTATCCTTGCCAAAGATTTCTAAAATCTTTGCCAGTTTGTTAGGAGACAAATAATATCTCTTTTGTATTTTAATTTGGATTTTTTATTACTCATGCTGTTGAATATTTTCACCTATATTTGGTCATAGGAGCAGCAAGTTTGGATAGCAAGAGAAAGGTGATTTCCCAACTCTATAAAGGAAGGTTTGAATGGAGGCCATGGTTGCTTGATTCTCACTTTGATAATAAGAAAAACAACACTCACTGTGAAAAATGATAACAGTCTTGATAAACATTTCACCCAAAACTCAGGAAAATATGCTCAGCACCATTGGTCATAAGAAAATGCAAATTAATATCATTATGAGATACTACTTCAAGCCCGTTAAAATGGCTACAAAGACAGAAAATAACAAGTGTTAGTGAGGAAGTGGAGAGATGAGAACCTTTATCACACGACTGTAGAAATGTTCTGTACATTTACACTGGAAAACAGGCTTGCTCTTTCTTAAAAACAACCCATCGGTGCATACTCATATTCCTGGCACTCTAGGAGGTTGAGGCAGGAGGACTGCAAGTCTGAGCCCAGCCTGGACAATTCAGTAACTTAGGGAGACACCGTCTCAAAATAAAAAACTAAGAAACAAGGGCTGGGGATGTAGCTCAGTGTGAAGGCCTGGGGTTCAATCCTCAGTATTGCAAAAAATAACAAAAAACCTAGCCATTTCACACCTAGAAATCTGTCCAAGAGAAATTAAAACATATTCACATAAAAACACGTAATCAAATGTTCATTACAGCACTCTTTATAATAGCCCAAAACTGGAGACAAACTAAATATTCACAATCTGGTAAATAGATAAAGAAAATATATCCATACAATGGAATACTAGTAGGCAATAAAAAGGAATGTAATTCTAATTCATGCTTCAGCAGGGAAAGACTTCAGAAACATGCTAAGTGAAATAAACTTGAGACAAGCATATTTTATATGATTTCACTGATGTGAAATGTGTAGAGAAGGTAAATTTATACAAACAGCCTATTTTCATAGGGGGCCTGGAACTAAGGGTACAAGGAGAAACTAACTGCAAATAGGCATGAGGCTGTCACTTTATGGGGTGACGGGAACATCCTATAACTGGATTGTGGCAATAGTTATACAACTTTATACACTTAGTAAAAATCACTGAATATATGACATGAAACTACTAGAAGGAAATATAAGGGAAATGCTACAGGACTCTTGAATGGGAAACAAGTTTTTTTTCATCTATTCAAAAAATTATATTTATTGGTACATTTTATGTATATAATGATCACATTCATCATAGGGAATTTGTATCTGTACACAATATAACTTGCTTCTCCGCCCACCATTCCCCTACCCTCCCTTCAACCTCTCTTCTCTCCTTATTTACAAAAGCTTTGTTTCTGGGTTTTCCTTCTTTTCTCATTTTTTTACTTTTCCCTTCCTTCCTTTCCCCCTCCCCACTTCCCTGTTCTCCTTCTTGTTTGAACATTTTTTTCCTATTTCACAGTACCTATTATACATGGGTCCTTATTTACACTTTCAGTTTCTCACACCAGAGAAACAGTGCAGTATTTACACGTGTGTCTTATTTCACTCAAAGTGCATTCATTTACCTAGAAATGTCTCAAGCTTCTCCTGTATGGCAAAGTAGTACTCCACTGTATGAGAAAAACCCACCACCAAAACAGAAACCAAAAAACCCCCACCTCTTCCTTATTCCTTCACCAATCGATGGGCATTTGGGCTGTTTCCAAGATTTAGTTATTACAAACGGTGCCACATAATAAGCATAGGTGTGCATATATCACTATGGAATGATGCTTTTAATTCTTTGGGGAAGATATAAAGAAGGGAAATAGCTGGATCAAATGGGATCTCTAGTCCTAGTTCTTGAAGGAAACTTCACACTGGCTACCACAGTGACTGTACCAGTCCACACTCCCACCAACAGTGGAAAAGGGTTCCTTTTTCCCTGTAGCCCCTCCAGCATTTTCTTGATGATAGCCGTTCTTTCTGAGGTGAGACAGAATCTCAGCATTGTTTTAATTTGCATCTCTTGAATGCCCAATGATGTTGAACATTTTTTCATATATTCATTTGTTGTTTCTGTTTCTTCATCTGAGAAGTGTCTATTCATTTCAGATGCCCATTTTTGGGCTGGGTCTTTAAATTTGGGGACTCTGATTTTTTTGGGCAATGAGTTTTTGGACAAGATTCCAAAGCATACTAAACAGAACAAAGACAGAAAAATAGGGTTACATCAAACTAACAAGGTACACATAGCGAAGGAAACAATGGACAGCGTGAAGAAAAAAACTGAGATTACACATCTGACAAGGAGTTAATAACCAAAATATATAAGGAACCCAAAAACTCAAGTTTCAAAAAACCAACTGAAAATAGATCTAAAAACGGGTAATGCATCCAAATAGACAGTTTTCAAAGGAAGACAGACAAATGGCTAACAGGAATATGAAAAATAATGTTCACTATCACCAATCATCAGGAAAATGCAAATTAAAATCACAATGAGATGGGCATGGCAGTGCACACCTGTAATCCCAGCACTTGGAGGCTGAGGCAGGAGAGTCACTCCAAATTCAAGGCCGGCCCAGGCTATGTATAAACAATGGAATACTATATTATTGTGCCACAAAAAGGACTTCACAAAAAGTATTTGAGATGATATGGATAGAATTGTTAGATAAGACAGGGCCAGAAAGAAAAGTACTGTATGATTGGATGAGCATTTGGAATCTAAACCAGGTCATTCTTACAGAAGTTGAGAATAGAACATTGGTTACCTGGCTGAGGAGAATGGAGGTGAGGGGGAGACGAATGGGGCTGATTAATGGATATTAGGTAGGTAGAACCAAGAAGTTTTGGTGTGTTGTTGCATAGTAGGATGACTACAGATAATGATAATGTACTATTTATTTAGTTTTGCTTTTTTGAGACAGGGTCTTGCTCAGTAGTTCAGGCTGGACTCGAACTCACTTTGTAGCCCAGGCTGGCCTTGAACTCTCAATCATCCTGCCTCAGCTTCCAGAGAATATGCCAGTAAGTCATATATATGTGTGTGTGTATCTTTTTAGCTAGAAGAAAAGATTTTAAATGTTTCAGCCATACAGAAATGATAAATGTTCAGGGAAATAGATTTGTGTATTTCAAGTTGAGCATTATAAAATGTACATCTGTATCAAAACTGTACATGGTACCCCATTAGATACATAATTTTTATGTATCACTTAAAATTTAGACATTTAAAAACCATCAAATTATAAATATCAGTGGCTACATTTTATTGTATGTAAATTATACCTCAAGAAAGCTGCAAATTATTTCCTTTGATTGCTTTCTGAGACACTTGCTACGTAGCTCCGGCTGGCCTTGAACTCGTGGCAATCCTCCCGCCTCAGCCTCCTGTGTGCTGGGATCACTGGCGTGTGCCACCAGGCCTGGTTGAAGCTTTATTTTAAAATACTAATTATTTTAGAGTTTTAATCAAGCATGGACGCTGCGTGGTAGTCAGTGGCAGCGAGCCCGCCGCATCTCCATGCAGTCAGAGGTATGGTTTTATTAAGGAGGGAAGCAGCTGCCCCCAGAGGCGTCTATTCAGCAAGCTCAGAGCGGAATGTTCACAGGGAATGTCCAACTCTGTCTTACTGGCGCCAACTGCTTCTCTGGAATCGATTCTGGCCGTTAACGCCATGTATCCATTCAACAGAAGTCATAGAGCGCTCACTTATCTGCCAAGCATGATTTGTCAGACTGGATGGGGATAATAAAAACTGAAAAGGCCCGGCGTGGCCTTTGACCTGGCAGCATTTCGAAGCTTGTGGCTCCACTTAGAAGTGTTGGCCCTTCTTCCCTTTCAGCTACTATCCTCTCACTGGCTTTAGAGCTAAGAGCCTTGATGTTTCTGCTTTCTCCTCTCCCTGTCCATTCTTTTTCTTCCCTTTTTTTTTTTTCCCCTGTGCTGGGGATGGATGTGGTGGTGCACGCATATAATCCCAGCACTTGGGAGCTGAGACAGGAGGATTGTTGTGAGTTCGAGACCAGCCT
>RJWT010056025.1:0-10080 GCA_004365215.1 Cuniculus paca
TCTGTCACTTGTTGATGCTCTGCCTTAGAGTACTGATCCTCTCAGTCTCATGGTCATCTCTTTTGTATTGTCCAAAGCACAAATCAAACGTCACCTCTTCCATATCCTCACTCCACTTTCTTTATCTTCTTCAAGCTTTAGACTAATAACTAATTCTTCCTGTGATCCATTTTGGGGGTAAAATGAGAAATTTTTAAACCAGTCCTAAAATAAATAAACAAATACATAAATTCAGCCCTAGAAGATTCAGGAGAAAACCGTCGGTTTTGCAATCTATGTGATGTGTGATATGTTTTTTATCATTTGTTTCTTATTTACTTACTTCCTGCTTGTCTTGGATTCATAGATAACCTAAATCTCCTTTCTCTAAAAGTATACAGCTCTTACTGGTGTCAACTGGGGTCACAATCCCACAGACAAAAAAACTGAACTGACTGTGGTTGCAAACACGTGTCTGTGGCCGCCTCGAAAGGCCTCTCTCAGCAAATGGTAACCATATTTCTAAGCAGTCTGTTGACTTCAGCATTTTTGGCTATCACTGGGCTCCAATTTAAAATGCCAGGCTGTCTCACTGAAACATTTTTCCATTCTCTGTCATAAGCCATAATATATAAAAGTTCCCCTTTTATCAAAACCAATGCTTAGTTTTCCAGTGGCTAACCACAGTAGCCTCTAAAATAAGTGTACGATGTGGTATACATTTTAAAAGCTTAAACAATTTTCTTAGCAGCACCATTAAAAGGATTTGAAAAGATTAATGTATGGCAATGTTTTTCTTAATCAGGTGGGGAAGAATCAAATAATAAACAGAGCTATGGCTCAGAAAAGAAATTGTTCTGCCACTTTGAATCACCCAAACTAAAACAGACTCTTCCCAATCCAACGAAAATAGCTTCATTCTCACTCTCAAGCTACAAAGCAATGTGTATCATTCTCATGGCCTTTTAACTCATTCTCCCTTGTTTTACAGTGGCCTCCCTCCTCCAGTGTTCTATCAATTCCTTGACTTTTGTGTTCCTTACCATGCTAAATAGCATTCTTTGTACACAGTAGCTTCTCAGTACCTGAAAGCATTTGTAATTTTAACAGCTACTTACTTACAGAACTGGCCTGGCTTGCATAAGTTATATAGGCCAGTAGAAATTACTGTTTAGCAAATATCTTCCTTGAGACATCTCATTGTTTTCTTCTCAGAATACACCTGTGCCTCTTTACACAGCATCTTTTTTCTTATAAGCAGCTTAGAGAGGGAAAAAATGTTTAGATTTATGCTTACTCTATAGCATTAAACATAGTTACTAAATATTTAGCAGTTACTAAATATTTAATTTTACAGATTACTTGACCAGAACTTGATGCCTTTCTGTACTCCAGGCACGTTCCTTCTTCAGGACGCATCTAACACTCTTAATGATAGCCAGTTTACTTGTGGGAATAGTTTCTGGGCCAATGCCACAGATACTCAAAAGCATGTAGTCACAGGAACATAAGATTATTACTGTGAAATTAAAAAATTTCAGAATTCGAAGGAAACTTGAAGTCTAAATGTATTGATCTATGTTTAGAAATACAACATTAACGTATTATTCTGCAATTTCTTTCACCCAGTGGTTTTGAGATGTAACCATATTAACACATACAGATCTATTTTGTTTCTTTTAACTGTTGAGTGGTGGGTGCTATGTGACTATTTCACAATCTATCTTTTCATTCCATTATTGGTAAATATTTAAATTATCTTAAATTTTTCACTGTTACAAAGAAAGCTGCAATGAACCTCCTTGTACACTTCTCTGAATGCAAGTTTTCCTGGGTAAAATACCCAGAAATTCCATGTTACCTGATACAGTCACATCTACTATCTTTTGGTACCTTGTTTCCATTCCTTTATTTTTATTTCTAACACTTGTGGGTTACTTTGCCTAAACTGCCTTTTTTAAAACAATATTTGGCTGGATTTTTAAAAACATGATTATCATTTTTAGTGACTGAAATTAATTTCTTTAAATCACTGCATTTACAGTTGTAATAACACTGTTTTTCTAAGTACCATGATTTTCTTTACTTCTTTTTTAAGGTTTTTACTTTGATTTTTTGGTCTGCATTCCTGTCCTCCCCCCATCCCCACTAATATTTCGTAAGTTATACAATGTTTTCTTTCATTAAAAGTCCCAAAGTCAATTTCTAGCAGCCTTCTAAACAGTACAAGGACCTTAAAAATTTAAACAACAGCTCCTCTTCATCCTTATTACACATCAGCTTCCATATTATTGTGGCTAAAATTTAATATCACATTTTTAATAACCTGTAATGAGCTTTTTAAAGTCAAATTTTATTTGTATTGGGCCAGGGATTTAGCTCAGTGGCCCAAGTGTTTGCCTGGTAAGCGCGAGGTCGATAGTTTGATCCCCAAAACCCAAAAACAAAACAAAACTTACTTGTATTTACAAATATGCTCACCAGCTCCTTACTCATGACTAATTCATACACCCCTCCATCTGCCCTTCCAGGGTCAAGGCTGCATGACTTTCTTCATGACTTTAATTTACTTTGTGGCTGCGAACAGTAACCATTTTATTCTATTCCATAGGTAAGGTAAAACTCAGCTGGGTCATTCTTCTAGATCTTGTGAATCTGTCTATAAGTGGTACTCAGCTAGAGGATGAGCTTGTTGGAGGATGACAAGGTTGGCTACACAAAGCCTTTCTAACATGAGCATCTGAGAATAGCTGGACATCGTACATGGTGGCTGGCACCTCCAAGAGGAAGTATCCCCAAAGAACCATGTGAAAGAACCAAGAGGAAGTATCCCAAAGAACCAGGTGAAAGCTGCATGGCCTTTTCTGCCCAGCCCTGGCAAACCAATGTGGCTATCATGTCTACTGCATTCTACTGATTTTAAAAGTCATGATGTCAGTGCAGATTCAAGGAGAGCAGAACACGTCTCACTTTTGATGAGGAAGTGGTAAAACTGCATAGTGAGAAAGTATGGGAGATGGAAGCTATTGCTATAACCATTTTTAGAAAATACAATCTGCCCAATTTCCCATTTACTGACATTTATATCATGAGCAGTTCGTTCAGTGGGAGTCCTAAGATTAAAGTCAACATTTGTATATTTGCGATGTCTTTATTACATCCTCTACTGGAAGAGTACTTAACAAAGTACAGACTTTCAGGTTGACAATTACTTTCACTTAGCACTTTGAATATAATACTCTATTTTGCCCTCATTTCATAGATGTCCGTTACTAATATGCATTTCTTAGTATATGTATCTTTTTTTTCTCCGTGATAGTTTTTATAATTTTTCCTTATATTTGCTGCTCAATGTTTCACTTATTGTGTCTAAATATGGGTTTGTTTTTATTTGGTTTGCTCGAGTTTTGGAGGGCTCCTTCAGTCTGAGGGCTTGGGAATCTTGTGCATGTATAGCCTGGAGTAGACAGCAAACTGGGACAGCGGAATAGGAACTCTTTCTCCAATTTATGTAGGGATCACTCCTTCATGGCCTCTGCCTTTCTGTGGATAATTCAGTTTGTTATCTACATGTACTAATCACTGGTTGATTAACTCAATTACCCTATTCTTAGACTGCATAGCACTGTATAGCTCTCCAAAGCACAGCACAGTTTCAATTTTACATCTGTTTGTTTGATCATTTAATTAGTATCATGACACTCTTAAATGAAAGGGAGTTCCACTTCTGATAACGGGAATACTTATATCAGTTTAATCTTCCCATTATTAGCACTTAAAACTCTGAATGAAGAAATACATGCAAATGCTTGCACAAAACTGGGCAAAAAGCTGGCAGAAATGGCAGTAAGTTAACACTTAGAAGAGTGAATGACACTGAGTTTACTGTTTTATAGTTTTTCATTTGAGGGCAAGCCCAGCTCGGTGCTGTGTAAACCAGCTGAAACTCATATTAAAACCTGCAGTCTTACTGCCTGAAGAATGAGAGAATAGCCTGCAGGACTAATTCAGCAGCTGGAAAGTAAAGGAGAACTTCAGGAAAAGTAGTATCCACCATATTCTACAATTGACCCCTGACTACTTCGCCAGTGGCCCCTGACACTGTACATGCGTGAGGCAAAAGAGCATAAGGCCAAATAAATGGAACTAAACTGAATTTTTGAAAGCTGCCCCTGCAGAGAAGGCATAGTAGAAGTCTGAAAATACAAAACATTAACATTCTTCAGAGGAACATAACAGAATTTAGTTTCTACAAAGTATGGATCACAGAATGATTTATTATCTTTTATTAATTTGAAGAGAATATAACCAAACAAAATAAAACAGAATAGAGTCAACCACAACAAACAATAAACATGGTACATGACTTCAATACAGGGTACAAGGGAATCAATAATAGCTATCATAATGCCTCTTGTTATCTTCAAAATAATTGCCCATACCATCAGGGATAAATAAAATCAAACAAAATAGAACAGAATAAAACCAGTAACAAAACAAAACAATGAAAGCAACACAGAATTCAGGATACTAGTAAAACAGTAGTGGCTACCATAATGCTTCTTGTTATCTTCAGAATAGTTGCCTATACCTTCAGACATAATACAATCAAATAATACAGAATAGAGTAAAACCACTCAAAACAAAACAGTGAAAGCAATACAGGGTTTTGAAATAATTGGAAATTCTCGATGGCTGCAATTATATATTTTGTTATCTTTGAAATAGCTGTCCATGCCATCAAGTATAATAAAATCAAACAAATCGGAATAAAACAAAACTAATCAGAACAATGAAGACAATATGAATTTCAAATCATGATAATAGATTAACAGTGGCCACTGCCTTCCCTTTTTAGATAATTCCTCCCCTTTGACTTTCCCAATATGTATTGTGCATTTTGGATCCCACTAACTTCTTTAGTTTGTTATACTAGGGAGACAACATGAAATTCACCCATGTAACTCTGAACCGTTTCATCCATGAGCATGATCTCAAGTTGCATTCATCTACCTACAAGAGCCTTTAGGATATCTTCCTTTATAGATGAGTAGGTTTCCGTTGTATAAAATGCCATGTCTTTCTTATTCATTCTGCAATTAGTGGGCAGACTACCCCTACTTTTTTTCTGGCTCCTTGTCACTTAGGGCATTGTTCTCTCTCCTTTGACTTTCAGTCTATGAATTTTCTTTCTAGTTAAATGTGTTTCTTGTATAGAGCATATTGATGGATCCTGTCTCCTGATCCACTCTGCCTCACAGTACAATTTCTAAACATAAAAACAAACGAGAAAATATAAACCAGACTCGAGAAAAAAAGCAAGTAATGAAGACCAACTTGAATGAGTCCAAATGTTAAAATTAGCAAAGATTTTGAAGAGCTATTAGCATTATAATTAAGAGCATAAATGCTATAATAAGATGAACAAAGGAAAACTCAGACAACAAATAGAAGTTACAAAAAACATCAAAAGGAAATTCCAGAAATGAATAATATATAAGAAATTAAAAACCGGTAGTTTAACAGCAGATTAGAGATTGTAACAGAAAGCGTATGTGATCTTGAAAATAGTTGTACGGAAATTATCCAGCTTGAAAAAAAACTTAAAGTGTTGAAATAAATGAACAGATGAGTGGGCTGTCACTTGCCTGGCATGCATGAAGCCCTGCACTGGGGGAAAAAAAAAGAACAGAGTTCCTCCTGTACCTTTAGGACAAAAACTAAAGGCTTAATATGAATATAACTAGCATCCAGGAAAAGAGTTAAAAAAGAGATATCAAAAAGCACTACTATTTAAAAAAAAAAAAGCACTACTATAAAAAAGGATAAGCAGTGAAAACAACCAGCACTCAGATCTTGGTTTCTAAACACCATTTTCCAACAAAAGGAACCAAGCCTCTTTGGAGAACTGGCTGATTCTAGCATGAGGAAGGGGAAATTCAGGATGAGCCTAGAGCACTAGAGCATCACACGGGCCCACAAAGTAAATAGAGAGGAGGGAGAAGAAAAGAAGGAAGAGAGAAGAGAATAAAAGAAGACAAAGAAGGCGAGGAAAAAGAATAGGGCATTTCAGAAGGACACAGGAATCAATCTAAAAGTTTCCAATGGCTAGAACAATCCAAGCAAGCAAAACAAACAAGGGCAGTACAGGATTAGAGTCCAAAGAATAAAATACATGCCAATGAGTCTATTCTGATAAACAACTGAATAAATAAATGGAGGATATATCTTCTTATAGAAGAATTCCAGGTAATATATGTATTCCAGGTACATTCATCTTTCCAGAGGTAGAACTTAATTCCCCTATCCTCAAGTATAGGCTGGACGTAGGGACTTGCCTCCAAAGAATAGGGAATAGAAAAGGAAAAATAGTTTGTAGTATAGAAATCTGTAAGACACAACTGTAATCACATTATCAAGTTTAATATCACAAGTGATGTCATATTGATATCATTATCCTTGATATGATGCAACAAGAAGGGCACTTTACCTCTGTAGTATTCCTAAAACCTATAACCTCTGTGTAAACATGAGAATATATCAGATAAGTTTACAATGAAAGATATTCTACAATCACCTAAACTGAACCCTTCCAAAGTGTCAGGATTACAAATGCAAGTAAAGTAGAAAAACTGTCACAGAATAGTGGAGTCCAGGGGATACACTGATAAAATACAATGTCATATCCTAAGTGGGATCCTAAAACAGAGATTTTTTAAAAAGTACATTAGTGGAAAAATATAGTTAATATCATTATTACATTTTTAGTTTACTACATTTTTAGTTTAACAAATAAATTACATTAGATATGAACCATAGGGGGAAGTGTGGTGATTAGCATGTGTGAACTGTTTATACTATCTTTGTGACATTGTGATAAACCTAAAAGATATCAAAAGAAACTTTATTTTTTAGGATAGTCAAAATTTTCCAAATTTGGTGAGAGAGAAAGATTCCAAAATCTAAACAAGCCCAAGCAGGATAAATACAAAGGAAGCTATGCTTAGCCACATCATTATCAAGCTGCTGAAAAACAAAAGCTAAAAAATATCCTGAACACAGCCAGAATAAAATGACCCAGTACACACAGGGAACAATAATACATACAAAAGTTAGTTTCTCATCAGAATAACATTTGAAGTCTCATCAGAAACAATGGAGCCCCAGAAAATGGTGAAATAATTATTTTTTAAGTGCTGAATGAATGAGGCAGGGGCACATTTGCCTCAATATACTAGTCCTTAAAACCTCACTCATATTATTAATTTATTAGGAGGTCCCTATTTTTGTACTCAGCAAAATGGCTGCTCACTCCTAAAGAAAATATCCAAAATTCTGAATGAATGGATGTTGAACTAAGTTCTACTTTATTCAAAATGGTAATTTCTCACATTTACTTATTTGGTGTATTAACTTTCCATTTCAAAACAAGTATGATCTCAGGCCAAGCCTCCTTCTAAAATATCTAGGTACTCCTCTTCAAGAAATGCTTATGAACACTGGTTTTGATCAACTGACACAGCACAGAACTGCTTTTCCACTCAAAGGCTGAGGCAGCTATTAAAAACTTTCCAGCCCCTCAGAACTTTTGTTTTTAGCTCAGCTTCATATCTTCCCGGTTTGGGAAATCCTTCTACAGTGTCCTTAAACAGTTATTACATTATAAAAGATAAAATCACTTTTAAATAGGAGAAACAGGTCCATCAAAGGATCACTGTTATCTCTGGTTTAATTTCCATCTTTGAGTTTAGGTCATTGGTACTGTAAGTCAGTGACATTTAGTCATTTTATTTGGTTTCTAGCATTTTAACCTTAAGCTTTTCCCCTTTGTTCATTCCTTTTAATTTTCTTTCACTTTGAGAAAAAAATAGTGTTAAAGCAACATAAAACTATATGTTTTAACTGTACAAGTACCGGGATATTCAGAATTTAAATTCCTTCTGGAACCCTAACTCTAGCCACACCCCCCACATAAATATATACTACAATAGGGTCTTTCATTACAAACTCATACCCAAGAGGCAGTGTCATTTATCACCGAGTAAATAACACAAGATAACATAATGAAAAGGGGATTTTGCTTTACTCCCTTAACTATAAATAAAAATATGTAGCACTTTGCAGGATTACATGTGGTATGATATTAATTTAAATACCAATCTTTAATACAAATTATAAATAGGATAAACTGTGCTCTCTGGCCTCAAGGTTTAAATAGTCTCTCTTTTCTATAAATTTATTGCTTTCATGAAGCATGTAAGGGTGCCTGCATATAATTTGTAATCATGTAATGAAAGAGTCTATTGTGATATATGAGAGACAGGGCGGGGTGGGAGGGGAGGAAAGAGAAAGACAGAGCAAGCAAAACTGGAGTCAGTGTTGTAAGAATTATACAAAGTGCCTGTGATGAAGATCGATGCAGTGAGGGCAAACCCAAGTCTGAGTGAAAGACCCTCGCCAGGATAAAGAAAGCAAATCACTGTCAGCTGTGGCCTGGTTTCTATATTATAAGCAGTGAATGGTGGGGAGAGGTCTACTATGTGAACACTGGAAAGAAAACCTGATCTGACTCCCATCAGTACACGTCCACCCCGAATCCTGCTTCAGCATGAAGTGACACGAGGGACTGCAGCCTCCCCGATGTCAGCTTGCTCTCTCTGGCCATCCCAGCCACATCAGAGCACACAGATGCAGTTCCTCTTGGGTGCTTACTGTGTTTACGCTCACATTATCAGTAGGCATCGGGTTGCAAAGATCAGATTGGAAGTTACTTCACTATTTTCAAAGAGGAAAGAATTTATCCCTTCGATTGCTACTTGCTTGCAAAGTAAAACATGTTTCAGTGCTCTGAAGAGTGCCACTTAAACTACATTAGAGTGATCAGAAAAAAGATTCCTGAGAGAATTCGTTACAGGTTTTTTTTTTTTAATGGAGATTTCATTTTCCACTCCCTTTTCAAGAAGTTATGCCTGCCCAAGGAGCTTGGTCAATCTAGGAGCTGGAAGGTTATTTACCTACTGAACTGCAACAGCTGACACCACTGAAATATTTGTTTCCTGGCACTATCGACAATTAAAGATTTCACACAAAATATTTACATTTAAAAACCAGAAAATAACCTTTCTGTGTCAAAATTGTTAAAAGACACGTCCACAAAACGCAACAAAGAACCAAGAAATCACAGCATAGCTGTTGAGAGTGCACCTCCCCTGTTATCTCTGATTTTGTCTTTGTGAGCCCCCTACCCTGCCCTCAGCCCTAGTCATCCTGCTCAATGCACAAAGGTTTTCAGACACAGCCAACTCTCCAGGGATAAATAATTTGGCTTACCAGGTTTTTTTTTTTTTTAAAGTACATTTATGGGAAAAGAAAAATCTAGTAAGAGCAGTGAAAATACCTAGCAGAGGTAATCTATTTAGAAAGATAAATAATTGATATTTATAGGGTGCTTATAAAATTATGTGTCCAGCATTCTCCCAATCTCATGCAATCCTTATTAAACCCCTTAGTTTTGTTAAACCCATTTATGCATAGCGTTCCATTTTTGGAACACCTATAACAATGGGACACGATAGAAATTTTTCTCTTCAAGTTCTTGTTCCTTGAATATTTCTATGTAACATATACAAATTTTAGGCAAAAAATTCAAAATACTGCAAACTTTCACATAAACGAGTTAAACTTATTTTAGAGATGAGGGAACAATGCTTGGAGATTTTATGTGACCAAGATTATCAAAGATTTGAACTCAAGTGATTGGACTCCAGAGGCTTACTGTTCACTACATTCACGGTCCCTTCTGCACGGCAATCCTGCAAAATGTCTATGACATGCCTCCTCACACTGGTGTCACTTGGAAAAACCAAAAAGCAGCTCATCATTAACCACAACTAAGGTGAGGGAGACCCAAGGCTGGGGTCAGGTCAGGGAAGAGAGGTAAATACTGTGCGAATCTCTGCCCTGCTCTCAGCCTGTTCTAACATTTAAAAGAGGAGAGCTCAATGAAAGTGAGACATGAGCAGGAGACTGTTTTAACAAGTAGGAGTTTTAAGGCGTTTTTTCAAACGTTATAAAGTTTAGAGTACCTAAAACACAGCACTT
>RJWT010056026.1:0-10083 GCA_004365215.1 Cuniculus paca
GAATGGTAATAAGTTACCCAAACTGAAAGTTAACCAAATTCTCACTCTGTTCCTTTCAAACAATCTTAAGAATACACTGAATCTAATTATTACATTTATTTCTCTCATTTTTTCTGCCACTATTAGTTATGGCTACCATCAGGTTTTACCTTGACTAATGTAATAATCACTTAATTAAATGTTGTGATGGTTAACTTTAATTGTCGACTTGCTTGACTTAGAGACACCTAGGGGATTAGTAAAGCAAACTTCTATGTGTGTCTGGATGGGTCATGGAAGGGTGACCTTGGGGATTATATCTGCTCTGTGACCTCTTTCTCCCTGGTGCACTTCCCCTTCTGCCTCCTACCATGAAGCAAGCAGCTTTGCTCCATTATGCCCTTTCTCCATGATGTTTTTGCATCGCGGTCACCATTCATGGACTGGATTCCCCCCAAACCATGAGACAAATTAAACTTCTCCTTTAAACTGCAGATATTGGGCACTTTGTCCCAGCATAGGAAAACTGAGCCTACAAGTAATTTCAAAAAGTAGGTCTTAATCCATTAGTGAAGTGTCAAATCAATTTTGTAGATTAAACAAGCTTTTAAAATAATTTTTAATTTACTTGTACAATGCAGAAGTTAGCAGGACAAAAATTAGTAGCAATGTAAGCACATTTACTGGCAGCATTTCATCTTTTGCAAAGGATACAGCATTCAAAATATTTTCAATGAGGACAAACACATCTGCGAAAGAAAGCCTGCCCCTGACCCCATGCACTTAACCCGAGTGGAGAAATGTTCTACATGAATACCACTTAGTTGATAGCATGATCAAATGCAGTGGCAATTTAATTTTAATATTATTCATATATACATCATAATCATGAAAGACATGTAGGCTGCTTCTTAGGCAGCTATAGGTTGTTCTAACTCCATGTTTCTTGCACCTCAACCAATTACCTTCCCTGGAATTTTTAACTGAAATATGCCTTTTGTCCTTCCTTTCTGTGTTGTTCTAGAAAGCCCCTTTAATCAGAAATAGCAGGCAGCTATGCACGTTTCAGGTTGGGCAGTACAATTTTATTCTTTAATTCCACCATCAGATTAGGAGTTAAAGTTTCAGGCTGCTGAAATTTCCCCAGTGTCAACCAGTCTAGTAATCACTCCTCCCTCAAATCTTACTGCTTCCTGAAGCAACTTCTGATTTGAGTAGGAGTCATTTCCAGCCTCTGCACCAGCAGCTCTCACCAACTTCCATCTTTCCAGTCCTGCAAGGAATTCTTACAGCAGGGCACAGGCTGAGGACTGTGACCAGGAGACTGAGGCCACAGCGAGAGGAGAGAGCTCTGTGACGAAGATTAGTAAATGTCCCCCAAGCACCAACAACTCCCAAGGTCCAACCTCCAGCCTGCTATAATCGGCACTTTAAACATGAAATAAATGGAACAGAATAGAAACTATCTGACTACAGTACGTGCTGTTCAGGTTTTGTAGTTGTCATTTTTGCCGCCCCTCCCCTTGTTCATTTTCTACACTAGGAATGACATTTAAAAAAAAAGTGCAATATAGGAAGTGTTAAGTATTGTATTCAAAGGCAGACAGCTGGCGTTAAAACTTGACTCCGGCATCTGCTGGCTGTGGGGTGGTGTGTGAGTAACTTCAGCAATGACCCTTGCTCTCCTCATCTATAAAGTGAGAAGAGGATGGTGAACTCAGGGCTGGGGCCAGCCCCATTACACGCCACTCTCAGTCATTTGTCTCTAATTTTTGCAAGAATTCTGAGGTATTATTACCTCGTTTCATCAAGGAAATTGAAGCTCGGAGAAATTAAGTAACTTGTTTGGGATCGTATTGCTTGTATACTGCCAAGAAAGGATTTCATTTCAAGAGGCCCCACCTCTTTCCACTGAGCATATATTTCTACGCTTATAAACTAGGAGGTTTGTCAGCCCATGGCTTTTGACACATTAACATAACTCAATTCACTGAATATGTACTAAAAATCAATTTTGCTCATAGCAGTAAGTTTGATATAGTAGGAGGAAGAGAAAAGTAAAATGTGGTCTGTTTTCATGGCATGTACATTTAATTTAGAAAGACTGGTAGACCTATAGCAACAGTAATCCTGTTGATGATGCTGACTATAGGTATTTTTAAATTGTAACAGATGTTGTTTTATTATATATTTAAATTATACTTAATTAAATAAATTTATATCTTACACAATACATAAACGTTCTAATTTAATTATCTAATTTGTAAATGAAAGATGTATTTGAACATGAAGATTATAAGTTATTTTGAAATTTAGCAAAGCTTCCTGATTTCAGATACTATGATTATGGGAATAACGTAGTCTATTTTGCAGCACCAGGGATTGAACTCACGACCTGACGCTTGCCAGGCAGGCGCTTAGGCCGCTGAGCTAGATCCCCAGCAACACAGTCTATTTTGCATTTGAAAAACACTCCTGTGGATTTGTACTTTAGTTAATTATTAGGATTTTTAAAAACAAAATTGGTCTGCTTGCCAGCTAAGAGCTAGAAAAGAAATATACATAGGTACAATTACTATGTGCCAATTAAAAATAAATATATTTTAAAACATGATTTGCTTATGACTCCCTAACAATGATGACAAGTCACTTGGTAATTAATTTAAAAGTATGTGTGAAGGGGCAGTTGGGACAGCAATTTAACATTATCCCACAGTTCTTTTCTACTGGCTATTTTTCTAAGAGATACAAGTGTTAATTTTAAATAATCTCAGAAAAACACGACTATATTTCTTATATCACAAATTCACTAAATCTGAATGAAACTATTCTAACTGTTGCAATCATGCTAATACAGAAGTAAAAACAGAATTTTAATGAAATTTATATTTGCTGGTTTATTACCTTTGCAGTTTGCTTGAAATTTCTTAGCTTTGAATTTTTAGGTTGAAAATAACTTTGATAGCTTTTATTCAACTTAATTGTTTTTACTTTTAATTACATTTTTTCAGGAAGGTTTTCTTTTTTCTGTAAGTATAATACTAAATATGTAATAGAGTATTAAAAAAAACAAAGAACTCATAGGGAAGAACATTTTTCAAAAATAATTCTTTAAAGCGCTCACGGGAAGTAACCTAATCATTCATCAGAACAAAGCCTCACCCTTCCACATTTTGTTTACTCTTTCTGCTTTCCCTATTTATTATTTTAAATTGACTTTCCATTCCTCTAGAGTGCATCATGTTCCAAGGAAAGCTGGAAAATGTAGTATGCGCAGTACTGACTTACCAGTTTTTCTAAGGTGTATGTGGGATGAAAAAGAAATCAGTGGGAGAACTGAAGAGGTGAGCAGGCCCATTGGGAGGGGATGAGTGTGTGCAGGGTGTTGTTCTGTAGTTCATTCCATGGTGTGAAGGGATTGCAAAGAGCAGACAAGAGCCCTAGGGCCTGGGCAGTGATTGATGTGAAAGAAACAGTCAGGGTCAGGTAGGATTCCCCTTTGAAGTACAAAAAAAGAAAGAAAGGAAAGAAGGAAAGAAGGAAAGAAGGAAAGAAGGAAGGAAAGAAAGAAAGAAAGAAAGAAAGAAAGAAAGAAAGAAAGAAAGAAAGAAAGAAAGAAAGCAAGCTCAACATGAACTATATCATTATCTTGACCTAACAGGTACTTAAACATTATACTCTGTTGTTATTATTTCTTAAAATTAAATTCTATTGTTTCTTAGTTATAACCTATGAGAAAACTCTGAGAGATCCCAAGAATTAGCAAACTCCCAGGAAGATTTAAGTTTTCAACTTTTTTGTAATTTCTTTGTTTGCAAGTAAAATTAGTATTATAACTTATAGAATAAAATCAATACTATTCATACCCTACTTAAGAAGCCAAATAATAGTATACATCTAGATCTGGTAACTAAAAGTTCCTTTGATTATCAAAGGATCCTAGAACATTTCTCAAACAGATAAGAATTCGCATGCAGATATATACACTAAGAGATCTTCGGTGGATTGTCTGGTTACTGTCCTGAGGTTTACATTTCTTAAATTTTTCTGAGTTATCAGATATAAGATAAAACACACAAAAAAGGACATTTGAAAGCATCATCATAAGTGTGAAAACGAAACACAACATTTCACAAGAAAAGAACACTTGAGCTTTAACCCAGCTGTCACAATATTCCCAGCAAGCACAAGATAACAGGATTCCATTCTTGTGATGTGTAGGAGTTAATACACACACAAGAAGCCAGTGGTTTAGGGTTAGTGAAGGCAGTGTATCACCCCTATAGGGCAAATAATGGATCAGGGTTATTCTATTGGAGATCATCACAAGGTACACAACTCAAGGCCCTGTAGGACTGTGAAATTCAAACATGTCTTCCTTTAGACTGGGTTAGTTAAAGGCATAGAATAGTAAGCCAGAAACTAAGAAATAGAATAGCTACTCATCCCTTCTCCAAAATAATATCAAAAGGTCTACACTGTGTGAAATAGAATGAAACATGAGATCTTCCGCAAATGGGAAGGGAATCAAGAGATGGAGTGAGGTTGGGGAAAGGAAGGAGAAGTAAAATGAATTAAGATGTGTTGTACACATCTGCCAACTCCCCACAATGAATGCAATCATTGTGTACTGCAAACATGTACAATAAAAAAATTGGAAGGGGAGATTGAGACAGGCTCTTGCTGTGTAATTCAGGTTGGCTTGAACTCATTAAGTATCCCAGGTTAGCCTTCAACTCACAGTGATCCTCCTGCCTCAGCCTTCTGAGTCCTGGGATTATGGATGTGTGCCATTATGCCTGGTCTAAAAATTTTTTAGATTAAAAAAAAACAACACAGGATTCTAAATAAAGATAGTAATGTCTAATTCCAAAATAGATAAAAGGTGCACAAAATAAATATGAAGGTGCACAAATTAAAAATGAAAAATGGGCTGGACCTGGTGGCGTACCCCTGTAAACTCAAGACTCAGGAGATCCAGACAAGAGGCTTACTGCAGGTTCAAGGCCAGCCTAGGCCACATAGTCAGTTGTTCAAGACCATACTGAACTACACAGTGAGATCCTGTCTCAAAACAACAGCAATCACCACCACAACAAAACTACAATCAATTTAGGTGACAAGTATCAGAGAAAATGCCATCTAAGAGCAGAGAGCTGTGTTTCATTCACTGAGGAATACACACCAAGTACCTGAAATATAGTGCTATGTGTAAAAGAATCTTCAGAAAGTTATAAAACACTATTTTAGGGCTCATCCTAGGATTTGCATTTTTATAGGCACAATTGAATAAGGTCTAGGTTTGGATGCAATGATATTTTTAAAGTATCTTTAGTCTTCATCCTTTTTAGAGAAGTAAGAAAATTAAAATGGTACTGTAGGGCAATTGCTGAACTAATCTGGAATACGAGAAATTTATGAAAGAAAAAATAATAATATTACCTGTATGTATAGTAGTTGGGGGGGCAGAGACGATACGCAGGTGTGTGCGTCTGTGCTGGGGAAAGAAGCCCCTAGTTTAACTGGTTATTTCAGAGAAAATCAGAAGATTGTCCTGTGTTCTCTACCTTCTGCATCTTGTGATAGTCATCCTCTGCCGTTTAATTTTCTAGGTTATTTGGAAACATAGTTTGGTGAACCATTTTATTAAGCCTTATTTGTCTTCCTTTAAATACAAGCTTGTTACAAAACATCACAGATAACTTGCTTTGGTTTATAATTTCAAGAAAAGTTGTCTTGGTTACTAGTTTAAAATTTCACCCAAAGGCACAAAGAATAATTATACTTAAAATTAATGCTCACTTTCATTGTTGATTTTTGTAATGCAGATGATACGTAAATACACAGACTCTTTCTGTAACAAGTTCGATAACAGGTAAAATATTATGCAATTGAACTTTTTGCATTTAAGCTTAAAAGTAATTATGCTGAATGAAAGAAGCCAGATATAAACGAATGTACATTGTGTAGTTGTGCTTATATAAAATTCTAGAAATGCAAAGGAATCCTTACAGACACGGAAAACGGGTAATTGCACGGATGAGAGGTCAGGGGGCCCTAGAAGGAAAGAGTGACAGATAATATTGAAACTTCGAAGGTGCTAGAAATATATGTCATCTTTATTGTTGATGGCTTCACAGAGGTATACAAACATTAAAACCTATCAAAATTGTACATTTTATATATATGCCATTTGTATTTATGTCACTTATACCTGAACAATGCTCTAAAAAAATCTAATCTTGACTATGAAGTTATTCCTGTAAAACTAAACGGTGCTAATACAACTATGATATATGTCGTGTATCAGGGGATAAACGTGCAAACTCCTTTTGATGTTGTATCTTGCAGTCAAGTGTCTGGTATGCTGGTCTGGTAACACTGATCCCTTGGCTTTCATCGCCACAGAACAAATAACCTTCCAAGTCTTCATCTAACAGTATTTCTTATGGTGTCTCAAAAAGCTAACGCTAGAAAATGTCTCCTAAGATTGTGGCTGAATAAACCATGCAGTATATTTAGTAGTTTCTATTGATAAGGGGAAAGGGAATGAAAAGCTCAAGGACAGGAAAGACAGGTCGGTATTTATTTTCCCGTTAATATCTATAGGAAGAAAGATGGTTTTAGAAAGATAGCAGTTTAGAGCTCAGAGCGTCCTTGCAATCCAGCCTATCCACCCTGTAGCCAAAGCAGTATCTCAAAACCGCACAGCCTATCTATCATGCCATCCCAGCTGACAGTGCTACCACGGCTTCCTGCTGCCCACTGCCTGTGGGGACAGTTCTTCAGGTAGCTGGCTGGCTAAGTGCTTCGTGATTTGACCCTTGTCTAGCTGTTCAGTTCATTCCCCCCGTCCTCAGCCATTCTGGACGCCCGCCCCTATGTGAGCCATCAAGGTCTCTCAGGTTGCGGTGCAGCCTGGGTTCTCCAGGAAGTAGGCTGCGAGGGCGGGGCTCAGTGTTCCGGATGTTTACCCGGGAGAGCCCTGGAGTCAACAGCTCCGGACTGGAGAGGGCGGAAGCAGGATCAGGGAGAGGGAGAGATCAAGCTGAGAGGCGAACCTGCCGGCCACAGCCTGCAGAACAGGGTGCTCTGAACCGGAAATAGCCCCCGTGAAGCGGCCTGCGTTGTTTCGTTTGTTTAAACTGCATGTGTAGATTTTTTTTTTTTTAATTTTATTAGCCTATGCTTGCAGTACATAATGATTACATTCATCATGGGGAGCTGGTAGATGTGCATAATGCATCTTAATTCTTTTTACTTTCCCTTCAACAGCATTGGTTTTTAATTTGCAATTTAATTGTTTTTTTTTTCTTTTTATAGGTAAGAGGTGGAAGACAGCATAGTCTTGTTACGTAGGGTTTCCTGAGGTTTTAAAGAAGTCCTGCTCCTGTATCCTTCACTCACATAACCTAGGAATTTATAACTCTACATTGCAGATCTACACATTGCTTACAAGTTCCTGTAGTAAAGTGTGTGTGTGTGTGTGTGTGTGTGTGTGTGTGTGTGTGTGTAACATGCTCTTGCCTATATGTGAAGTGCCTTTTCATATAATAGGAAAACGCTATCCCTAATTTACCATTTTCACCATGATACCGTGAACGCACCCATTAGACCAGAAGTCTTGTGAAAAACCGGGTTTCTTCATCCTTCGTATTTTGCACATTCAGACAGTCATTGTTTAGATGATTTGCGATGTGCTCAGAAAACTCCGTAAGAGTTTACTAAGCTGGAAGCAAAACATTTACTCTTTGTTACCCTTATATTTTTAACTGAAATATAATGCTCACATAGAAAAGTGTCCAAAGTATTAGTGTATCACTCAGTGAATTATCCCAAAATGAATGCGATCAACCAGGTTAAGAAGCAGAACGTTTTTTCTTTTTTTTGGTACCGGAGATCAAACTCAGGACCTTGCCCTTGCCAGGCAGGCGCTTAGGCCACTGAGCTAAATCCCCAGCTGAAGAAGAACATTTTTGGAAGACCCTCTGGTACCCTCTCAAGTATCCATCTTTATAAAGTATTTCTTATTATTACCAAAAATCCAGGTATCCTAACCTTTAGTGATTATTCCTTTTAAAAATAAATAACCCTCCCATCCTGCTGTTTTTCACCCTGTTTTCTTTTTCTCTCCTTTCCCTTTCCTCTCTTCCCCTCCCCTCTTCTCCCCTCCCCTCTTCTCCCCTCTCCTTCTGTTCACTTCCCTTCCCTTTCTTTTCTTCAGGCCTTTGCACTATAGTACATCCCCTTTTTATGTATTTATGTTTTTATTCTGAGTCAGTGTCTCACTAAGTTGCCCAGGGCTGGGTTCCACCTTGCCGTCCTCTTGCCTCTATCCCTAGAAGGGCCAGGACATATGTGTATGTCACCCCGCTTTCTTGATGGGCTGTGCAGCAATGAATGTGCTGCCAGTCCCTTACATACTGTCTTTCACAGCATGTATTTTCAAACTCTGTCATCTTCTTAAAGAAATACACCTGTGACATCCCACTTCTACAGCTTTGTTATTTCTGTGGGCCCCCACTTCTTCCTTTGTCTCCTTTTACTGTTGTTCTTTTTCCTCACCTTCTTCCTGACTTAAACAATTTACCCATTTCCTGTTAACTTCTGACCTCTCTTCTCATTTTAACTTCTCCACTATTTTATGCTTTAAAAAAGTTTTCCAATATGAATTGAAGCTTCGATGAGTAACTTAAATAAGGTCCAAGAAGAGACTGAAAGATTAAGAGAACATGGTTAGTAACTGAGTAGAAAAGATGTCAGTTAGAGAAAATTATTTACTTTTCTGTGTGTCAGGCAAAAGAATAAGAAGAAACTGAAACTTGACAGCCTCAAAGGGTTAACCTCAAACTACTTAACGAACATACTCAGGATATGGATGTCAGAGTGATATAAACAACACTGCTTCAGAAAGTTTCAAAAGGTACAATTAACAGAAAGTACTATTAGTCTAGGAGGACAAAAATCAATAATCACAAGAATTGACTACCTCTCTGGAAATGTCTCATTTCTGTATATTTAGCTGTAACTTAGCTTTTTCTTTTTCATTATGCTTAACGGTTTTTCAGTTTCATGTCATTTGAAGAATTGGTATCTGTTGAGATTTGTGATTACAAACCATACAAGAGTTAAAAAGTGTTCTCTTAAATCTTAATGAGTGACTTTAATTATGTCTGAACTTTAAAAGTGTATGAGTATACTCATCTATATTTGAGCTGTTGTAAATGAAGGATAAAAGACTGATCCAAGAAATTCAGTGCAGAGAATACCCAGTTACTACAATTAATCAGATATTGCTGGGATCTGATAGTGCTTACATAATTTAACCATAGTTCAGTCCAGTGTTCTCAGTAAACTATTCTTCACATTTGGAAAGATAAAGAAATTGATGCTAGACTAGGTATGGTGCACATGCCTATAATCTTGGCACTGATACAGGAGGATTCTTTATTCAAGACCCTGCCTCAAAATAAAAACTAAAAAGGCTTAGGGTTGTAACTTAGCCACAAAAGCACTCTTCAGTTCAATCTGTCCCCCCAAAAAGGGGGATACTGATACAAAAACCCCATATAGAATATGGTTCTTTATGCTTCGTCTATTCTTGTAAGTGTCTATCTCCCTGGTAGATTTTGAGAACCTCAAAGATGAAAATGTGTCGTCTTCATCCACACCACCAACACGGGGCCTACAACTGATGGTGTTTCAAACCTCCTGCGCTGAAAACTTGAGTCAGTCTCGGTTCCTCTAGCCTCTCACCTTTGTCTCTCATTGACTACATCCAAACTCTACAAACTTCAGTAGGTTTTACCTCAGAAGAGCAGTGTTTTCTAAATCATATCTTTCTCTCCACTCCCCACACTACATTCAAGTCCACACCATTAAGGTCATTGTTGTGGCATCTTTGCTGATTCTCATCTCGTCTCCTCTTATCTATGGATATGTTTTGGTCTATCTTTTGGGAGTTAACTTTTGTTTTTCATTACTGGGAGTTGAGTTAAGGCCCTTTGTACTGTGTTACATTCCCTGCCCTTTTTTATTGTGAGACAGTCTCACACTGTCTCTAAATTGCCCAGGTTAGGCTTGAACTTGTGATCTTCTTGCCTC